>SKCR01050694.1:0-87712 GCA_019454045.1 Zanthoxylum bungeanum
GCTTAGTAGATATACGATAATCCAAGACATAAACACTGGAAGACCATAGT
Organism: Zanthoxylum bungeanum; assembly: GCA_019454045.1. NCBI lineage: Eukaryota > Viridiplantae > Streptophyta > Magnoliopsida > Sapindales > Rutaceae > Zanthoxylum > Zanthoxylum bungeanum. The sequence continues at coordinate 51 of SKCR01050694.1, forward strand.
ATGAGTATTGAAGTATCTAAGAGAAACTTCAAAATATAGTATGTACTATACTAGATATCATGTTATTCTAGAGGGATACAATAATGCCAACTAGATATATGATATAATGAATTTCAAATCCACGAGTGGATTTATTTTCACACTTGGTGGTGCAACTGTGTTTTGGAAATCCTTGAGACAAACATGTATTGTCGGTCTACTATGGAGTCTAAGTTAATAGCATTAGACAAAACAATGGAAGAAGCGGAGTGACTTCGAAATTTCTTAGAGAGTATTCCAAATTGGCCAAAATCGGTGTAAGCTATAAGCATACATTGTGATAGTCAATTTGCTATTGGGAGAACCCAAAATACAATGTATAATGATAAGTCTCGTCAAAAACGGCGAACACACAAAATCATAAGGCAACTGCTCTCAAGCGGCATAATATCAATAGATTATGTCAAATCAAAGGAAAATCTAGCGGATCCACTTATTAAAGGTTTACCTCGAGATCATGTTGAGAAGTCGTCGAGGGGAATGAGCTTGAAGCCTATAAATTAATATTTGCCACTGTGAAAATCCAACATAACTAACTGGAGATCCCAATATCTAGGTTTAAAAGGGACAACTGAAAGTTTGTGCAATTCAAACCAAGCATTGTAGAGTTTTATACTCTTTTTATTATTATGATGACGCAAAGTGCTATCTGTCAAAGTTATGTTAAGTTAAGAATTTTAGTGATCACTATATTATGAGAACATTCTTAATATGGGTAAAGATAAATTACCTTCTACAATAGATCACCTATTTAATCTAAGAAGTGAGGTCGCTTCCATTAGAATTTTAAAGGTTGGATTCTTTAAAGTACTTGATGAAGTCAGGACTGCTGTTCATGGCTAAATTGAATACAACCGTAGAACGAAAAATGGTCGAAGTGAAGTTGTGTGATGACTATTGTCTTGATTTACACCAACGATGGAATAGTTCAAGATTATGGGTCACTGACTTGCCAAGTAAATCCGATAGTCATTTACTAGGGAAGGTCCAAGGCGAAAACTACATATTCCGATGCAGTTTCATTTTAAGGAAACTATCTTAAGTGTTTGCATTGATATTTAGAAAATTATGGAGGTTTGTAAGAAATTTTTTTAAATATATAAAAGTGTATATATAGGGAATGAAATGACATAACTCTTAGGGTTGAAAGATTTCCTTAGAGGGTCCTAACTCCTAAAAGAATATATGTTTTGACATACAGATACCTTTATAAAGGCAACCCTTCATATTTATAAAAAGGGTCGTCGAATTCTTCATTTGCATTCATTCAAAATTTCACATTTATCTTCCTCTTCACTTATCATTAGACATATTAGAGAGTTTAAAGTCTTCACATATAAAAGATAGTTTCCACCATTATTCACAATTTAAGTTCTTGAAAAAAAGAATGTCCATTTTACAATAAGCGACCAAATATCATGGGAGAACGTTTGCCACAAGAAATTCGTAGTTCACCGAGGAGGAGCTAATAAGTTCTTAAAGACATAAATTTTTCTCGACTTAGTTTAAGTTCATCATCTTCTACATAACATTTTCCAGGTCTGTCTAACTCTTGACTTTGTGTTCAATTTATAATTTGCATAATTCTATTTGATGATTTTAATTAAATAATATATATTAAAAATCAAACATTGACATCACACTCGATGATATGTTATATCAAGTATATTATTAATTGAGGAGAACTTGACCAATTTTAATGATAAATAGATACGGATCAATATTTATCATTCTTTATTTTTTTATTTGTTGGTCCCGTACTTTGGCTTTAAAAAAAAAAAAAAAAACAAACAAACAAACCGTTGAAATGAAACTCTTTCATTCAAATTCAAACTGAAAGCCACTTTCATTTCATGGTTTCTCTTCTCATTCAGAGATCTCATGGACTTAAAAAGAAACTTTCTCCCACACCAACACTCACTGTATTCATTATCAGATCATTATGTTATCAAACTCACCATCAAAATTTTCTCCCCAGTTCAAAACCGCCCGCTTTTTCACCATCACCGTCACCGTCACCGCCCCAATCTTTTGTCAAAACAGTTTGCTCAATGGTCCTCGATTCCTGTTACCAACATACCCATTTAAGATCATCACCTCCAAGACTCAATCTTCACATAGACCTTGATTCTTTGACCCATGAGCAAGCTCTTACAGTGGTCGCTTCGCTTGCTAATGAAGCGGGTTCGATGGTGGCGCTAAGTTTCTTTTACTGGGCAATTGGATTTGCTAAGTTCCGCCATTTTATGAGGCTTTATATAGTTTGTGGTGCGTCTTTGATTAGTAATGGAAATTTCGAGAGAGCCCATGAAGTTATGCAGTGTATGGTGAGGAGTTTTGCTGAAATTGGGAGGTTTAAGGAAGGCTTTAATATGGTTATTGAGATGTCAAATAATGGGTTGCCGTTGATTACTCGCACGCTGAATTGTGTTATGGGGATTGCTTGTGAAATGGGTTTGGTTGAATATGCAGAGGAAGTGTTTGATGAAATGTGTGCGAGAGGGGTTTGTCCCGATGCGTCCAGTTATAAGTTGATGGTTGTTGCGTATTGTAGAATGGGTAGAGTTACTGAGGCTGATAGATGGTTGAATGCTTTGCTTGAGAGAGGGGCGATTCTCGATAATGCTACGTTAACGTTGCTGATTACTGCTTTCTGTGATAAAGGTTTTGTGAGTAGAGCGTTTTTGTATTTTGATAAGATGATAATGAAGGGTTTGACGCCAAATTTGATAAATTTTACGGCTTTGATTGATGGGTTGTGTAAGAGGGGAAGTATTAAGCAAGCGTTTGAATTGTTGGAGGAAATGGTTAGAAAAGACTTGAAACCAAATGTATACACTCATACGGTGTTGATTGATGGACTTTGCAAGAAGGGATGGACTGAAAAGGCATTTAGATTGTTTCTTAAGCTTGTACGGAGTGAAAACTACAAGCCAAATGTGCATACGTATACTGCTATGATTAGTGGGTACTGCAAGGAGGTGAAGATGAATCGTGCAGAGATGTTGTTGGAGAGAATGAAAGAACAAGGACTACTTCCAAACACCAATACGTATACTACTCTTATTTATGGCCATTGCAAAGTGGGGAATTTTGAAAGAGCATATGATTTGATGGATTTAATGGGCACAGAAGGTTGCACTCCTAATATCTATACATATAATGCAATTATTGATGGCCTGTGTAAAAAAGGAAGAGTGCAAGAAGCTTACGAACTTCTTAAAAAGGTGTTTAAAGAGGGACTGCAAGCTGATAAAATTACGTATACTATTCTTTTATCTGAGCACTGCAAGCGAGCTGAAACTGAAGAAGCCCTGGGGCTTTTTTGTAGGATGGTTAAAGTTGGCCAGCATCCTGATATACATGTGTATACTACGCTGATCGCTGCATTCTGTAGGCAAAAGAAAATAAAAGAAAGTGAGAAATTTTTGCAGGAAGCCATTAGGGTTGGCTTGTTTCCAACCAAGAAAACTTACACATCTATGATTTGTGGGTATTGTAGGGATGGAAATATCACTTCGGCAGTAAAGCTTTTCCACAGAATGAGTCAACATGGTTGTGTACCTGACAACATTACTTATGGGGCTCTTATAAGTGGGCTTTGCAAACAGTCCAAGTTGGATGAAGCTTGTCAGTTTTATGAATCAATGACTGACAAGGGGATTTCCCCCTGTGAAGTTACTCGGGTTACATTAGCCTACGAGTACTGCAAGCATGGTGATTCTGCCACGGCAATGATTATTTTGGAAAGCCTAGACAAAAAGCTCTGGATTCGTACGGTTAATACCTTGATTAGAAAGCTTTGTAGTGAAAACAAAGTAGGGATGGCAGCATTGTTCTTTCATAAATTATTAGATAAAGAACGAAACGTGGATCGTGTGACTCTGGCAGCATTCATGACTGCATGCTATGACAGCAACAAGTATGCTCTGTTCTCTGACTTGTCTAAAAGGATCTCTGAAGGAGTTGGTTAGCAGACCAATTCAATGAGTGAATTTATTTTAGTTTCGAGGGCCTTGAAAGAATGTAATTTTTGAGGTACTTGCACCATGCATTGATTAGAATCTTCTGATCCTTTTTCCTCAACACTGGTAAGTTATTGTATCTTAATCATTACTGAAATTTTCACCAAGTAGCTAAAAATAATTAGCAGACTCTTTGAAGTCGTGTGTATCCGTACAATGGTGAAGCCAGTGAAAAATATCCAGATTTGTCACATACAATTTGAATCTGTTCCTGATGACTTTAGTTGATGGCCATGCAGGAGATTTGAGATCGGTTTGACTAGCTCAGCCGCTGCAGTGTGAGGGTCTTAGCATCAGTCTCTTGCTCTATTCATCTCAATCCCCTTCAGTGTCAGAGATCACACATTCAGTACAAATGAACCATGTCCCTTCCTGACCATAAGAGACAGATTCCTTTACTGCAATTATCACAACCATGCTTCCTGGAATCATCTTCAATCTGAAGCTTACCATGCAGGTGCTGCTCAAACAAGCTAAGGAATGCGTGCCTTCAAACAGAAAAGATTGTGCCCAAGACAACTGCATTTCAGCGCTGATATTTGCTCTGTAGCAAATAAAACATCAAGGTTGAAGTGGGTGAAACGTGTACTGAACTTTTCGGGTTATTCCAAAATGATATGGTGGAGCAAAGCCAGGTGAAATGATGAATCTCCATCTTTCTGAGATGGAGAAGGTTTAACAAGCGGATTGCTTGTATGGAAGCTTTTACTCAATAGTCAATGCTACTTGAATACTGCTTCCTTTTACTTTCATCCTACTAGTACTAGTTGTCGTTGACTGTAGATTTAATCTGTAACTGAGATTTGTGCACAACTGGATTGCACATGGCCTGCTAATATTCTTATTGATTAAAATAATTTCTGGGCAATTGCCAACTTGTTAAACACTTCTGTTTCTGATTGACAGAGTTGGGTGAATTTATATTGTATCTGATAAATGATACGTTATGTTGTCAACTTAGCATTTCTTTATACTTTGGTTCAAGATGTACAATAAAATAGAAAAGTTGTATCCCTTTTCAAGTCAAATGACTGTGATTTAGGTCTTTTTTTTTTTTTTTTACCAAAAAATAAAAATTAAAAAAAAAAAGCATGTAATTTAGGTTAATATATGTTACTTTACTCTGAATATGATAAGGTGTCCAATATCAATAATGTTACATTACTCTTTTAACTCAAAATGGATTTGATTCTATTTGCCCAGATGAAAGTACACAATACACTCGCATGATGTGATGTGATGTGATGTCGTCTTGAAACTAATTAAGTGTCTTTTCATGGATTTTGGATTTTTTTTAAAGTCATTTTATAGTTTCTGTTAATGGCTCCATGTCTCAATTTATAACTTTTTTCACATCACTTTATTATCATTTTCTTTTCGAGATATTTAGAAGTCTCAATTGCACATGTTTAAATTATTTTAATGGTGTTTTTTTTTCTTTTTTTCACCATCGATATTACACCTAATTTTTTCAAATAATTTTTTTATTTCTAATCATGTATCACATGATCTCTACGCATATCCATCTTAAGTCAAGATTAAAAAAAAAAAAAAAAAGTCATGCTTTTACATTTAATGATTTAAACGAATTGATTTTCAAATATTTTAATATAAAAATTACCACATGAATTTGAAATTTGAGACATATAATAAGTTAAAATTATATTTGAGTTTAGTCACCTCACCACCCCTTATCCTTCAAAAAATTCATAAATACGTAGTTGAATTGATTTTCAAATAATTTAATAATTATTTTTTTGATTATCTTAAAAAATCTCACGTCATCCATATAAATAAATTAATATTATCTCACGCTCCTACAAATGAATAATATTTTGGTATAACAAATGTATCAGAATGCCACGTAATCCTTGGACAGTTCTTTGGCAATCAAATTCGACTTGTTTCTCCAACTAAACCCACCCAGTTAGCATGTAACCAGTAGTAGTAGTTGAAGCTTTACGTCAACAAAAATATGATGAAGCGATGATATTTTTGTTTTGCAACACCACCCACTTTGCTAAGACGACTCTCTCCCAATTCCATCTCAAGGTATTTCATGCTTTTATGTACTGCTATAATTGAATTCCATCGGGTTGTTTCGAGTCTTCGATGATCGTGAAGAAATTCTCTTGAATTGGGGATGATTTGAAATACCCATTTACTTTAAATGTTGAGTATTAAGTTAATTGATTGGTAATTTAGATCAATTTATGTCCTGTTGCTAGTATAAAGTTAATTCATATATGTTTAAGTGTTTGTTGAAAAGATGTCAGACTAAACATTGCATTCAATGTTTAGTCTGACATATTTTCAACAAACAAAATTTACCATTTTCAAATGAAGATTCTACTGTTTGTTACCTTATTCTTTGTTCTGTGATGGGTGAAAGAAAGTTTGGCTAATCTATGCTAGTTATGTTATCTTTAGGACTTTCCAAAAATGGCTCGATCTGCTATTGATGAAGTTTCAGATACTGGTTCTTTTACAAGAACTGCTTCAACTTTCCGTAACTTTATTTCACGAGACCCGAATTCTCAGTTTCCGGCTGAATCTGGGAGGTATCATCTTTATATCTCGTATGCTTGTCCTTGGGCCTCCAGGTGTCTTGCATACTTGAAGATCAAAGGGCTTGAGCAAGCCATAAGTTTTACGGTTGGTGAAATTGTGTAACGGAATTCTTATATTTGACTTTTGATGTCACCATGTAAATTTGTTTGTTGATTCTTTTTCAGTCAGTCAAACCAATATGGGAAAAAACAAAAGAAACTGATGAGCATAGGGGATGGGTTTTTCCGGCTACAGAAACTGAGGAACCAGGAGCTGAGCCTGACCCCTTGAATGGAACCAAAAGCATAAGAAATCTGTATGAACTTGCGAGTACAAACTACTCGGGGAAATACACAGTCCCCGTATGTTCACTTAATTATATTCATTTGAATTTTGTTCTCTTTGTCTTATTGCGTTTAGTAAGTTGAGCAATTTTGTTCTGTACAAGGTACTATGGGATAAGAAGCTGAAGACAATTGTTAATAATGAGAGTTCAGAGATAATCCGCATGTTCAATACTGAATTCAATCATATAGCTGAAAATGCTGCTCTGGATCTGTATCCATCTGACCTGCGGGATCAAATTGATGGGACTAATGAATGGATATACAGTGGGATAAATAATGGTGTTTATAGAAGTGGGTTTGCAACAAAGCAAGGGCCTTACGATGAAGTAAGGAATTTTCATGCTAAAGTAGCATTCAGGTCTAAAAATGATTTGTTATTCTCATAGCTGCCATTTGCTGTGTCATCTAAGAGTGTTCATTGATCCTTTCTGCAGGCTGTTAGGCATCTTTATGAAGCAATGGACAAATGCGAGGAGATACTTGGCAAGCAACGATACATATGTGGAAACAGGCTGACTGAAGCAGATATTCGGTTGTTTGTCACCCTTATAAGATTTGATGAGGTATTTATATGGTTATATCAGATTTTATCATGTTCTGCAGTAGCTTCACTTATGTTCTATCTGTTTTGGTCCTTTCCTGTCGCTATTTTGGGTGGCCAAAAAGCATATATTAGCCCTAGCGTTCAATGTTGAAGAGATTTCCACGAAGTTTGTAGTATAATTCTAAGGCATTTTAGTGTTTTGTAGAGTAGCATATAGCAAAATTTACTTGTTCATAATGGCACAAAACTGTAATTGTGTTGATTAGAAACTATTTTAACATATGGCCGTTACTGACAGCTAAACTATTAGGCAAGTGTTATTACTTCTTTGTTTTAGGATGGATTTGTCATCATTCCTAATCTGGCCAAAAGGGAGAAATAAAATGAAATTTGGATCAGAGGTTTTACAATTTTATCTTTTGTTATATTCATCTGCCGTTCTCTCCTTTTTAGAGATGATATTTTCCGAAATAAAGTAGACTAAGAAATATGAGTGAACAGTTGTTCTCTTTCTGATTAGTTATTAAACTGTATTGATCCCATCCCCCCCCAACAAAAACACATAAATAATTGTTTTTATTTCTGAATGGAGGAGTGCAATAGTTAATACTAAATCAGGCAACGACCGACAAGATCACTAAAACTTCATGGTAACACCTTGCAAAGTTGAATGCAGATCTTACCACTGCGTTTTTTGTTTGCTCGGGCGCTTCTAACTTCATGCCTTGCTGTAGTTCATCTGTTCACGCATCTTAAGGATTTGAGCTTGTTCTGATTACAGGTTTATGCAGTTCACTTCAAGTGCAACAAGAAACTATTACGAGAGTATCCAAATCTGTTCAACTACACGAAAGACATATATCAGATTCCCGGCATGTGTAGCACAGTGAATATGCAACACATCAAGTGCCATTACTACGGAAGCCATCCTTCTATCAATCCGTATGGGATCATCCCTCATGGCCCTGATATCGATTATTCTTCCCCTCATGACCGAGAAAAGTTTTCTGCATAATTTCCATATATCTACAGAACCTAAGATGAGTTTGCTTTTTGTTTATGTCAAAAGTGTTTGCTGTCGATAGGCAGTCTAAATAAATTGTAATGCAAGATTGAAATAAACTGCTAGCGTGCTTGATATTTCATATAGGTGACATAAAATAAGTTTCAAGACTCGAGAGCAATGAAGTACTGCTTAATATTTCTGTTTCGGTTCGGTTTTTCGATTTATGTTCGGTTTATGTTTGCATTAAACTGATTGATTCGGTTCGGTTTGGTTCGATTGGGTTCGAAACATGAACCAAACCTGTAAACTGATCGATTTGTAAAATCGTGGACCGAATCGATCGGTTTTTTCTTTTAAAGAATCTGGTTAAGTTCAAATCAAAACTGAACTCAAATATTAAAACCAAACCAAATCGGTTCGGTTCGAATCAAAACTGAATCCAAATATTAAAACCGAACCAAATCGGTTCGGTTCGGTTTGGGTCGTTCAGTTCGATATTTTTTTCTTTTCTTGTATTTAAAAATTTAAAAAAGAAGTAAAATCATTAAATTTTATTCTTTAAATAAAGTGACAAAATTCCATTTGTCCTAGTGAACAGGTAATAGAACATCAATATGTCCAAAGAATGAAAAAGCTTAGATGATAATGTATAGATAAATGTGAGTGAAATAGGAATAACAATTCAAAATGAAAATATTCAGAAGAAAATAAATGTAGTATCGATAGACGAGAAAATGAGAAAAACGATTAAGATGGTTCGAATATATATAACGTAAATTTCTAAATAATCTGGTGAAAAATAGAAAACAAATGATATTGTTAATATATCAGGTAAAGTTGAAAAAGTTTAAAGTTGAAAAAGTTTTAAGTTGATATGACCAAAAATAATAAAAATTGACTTATATTTTATTGAATTTGGTGGGATAAGGATTTTGTTTAATTTGGTCACAAGTCAATGAAAACTAAGATATGTTATTTCCATTTAAATCAATCATTTACTTAATATCTTTTCAATGAAAATGCCAAGCCATTGATCACTTCAAACTCTCATATTTAGGACCATTTAAATTTCTGTGAGGGGGAGAGGAGAAAAAAAGGCAATAAGCTAATCTTGATAGGGCCCACAAAAAAAATTATGAAGAAGCACAATCTGGTGTTCATCTCTACTCCAGGAATAGGCAATCTGGTTCCAGTCGTTGAATTCGCGCGTCTTCTGACCAATCGTGACCGTCGATTCTCTGCTACCGTTCTGATCATCACCATACCCGAACGGCCCCTCGTCGATTCATATATCCAGACACGCGGCAGCGACTTAGCCGTTGATGATGATAGTGACGTCAACTTCATCCGCCTTCCCACCGTGGGCCCTCTCTCACCAGATGAGTACCTATCCTCTTTCGGCTACTTGTGCACGTTAATAGAGAAACACAAACTTCACGTAAAGCACGCAATCGCTAGCCTCATGGCAACCGAGTCAGGCTCTGATTCTGACTCAGTTCGAGTTGCCGGGTTGTTTGTTGACATGTTCTGCACGTCCATGATCGATGTTGCTAATGAACTCGGCATTCCCAGCTACCTTTTCTTCGCTTCTCCTGCGAGTTTCTTAGGGCTCTTGCTTTACTTTCCAACCCTTGACGTCCAACTCGCCACTGAGTTTGTTGACTCGGATTGTGAGTTGATTGTTCCTAAAGACTCGACGACCGAGTTGGAGATACCGAGTTTTGTCAACCCATTGCCTTACCTTCTCTTACCTACAACAGTGTTGAAGAGAAAGCAGGACGGATACATGTGGTATTTGTACCATGGGCGCAGGTACATGGAAACCAAGGGTATGATTGTAAATACGTTTCAAGAACTTGAACCGTACGCAATCGACTCGGTTCGAGTTAGCGGGATGCCGCCGGTCTATCCTATTGGACCGGTTCTGGATCTTGATGGACCGGGTCAATGGCACCCCGACAGGGCCAATGAAAAGAAGATCATGAAATGGCTCGATGATCAACCTCCGTCATCAGTGGTGTTCTTGTGCTTCGGGAGCATGGGAAGTCTTAGTACGGTCCAGTTGAGAGAGATAGCGGTCGGGTTGGAGTGGACCGGATTTCGGTTCGTATGGTCAATCCGTGAACCGCCTGAAGGCACGATTTATCTCCCGGGGGAGTACACAAACCTTGAAGAAATATTGCCCGAAGGATTTTTCGATCGAACGGCCAAGATTGGATTAGTGTGTGGGTGGGTCCCGCAAGTGACGATATTGGGCCACAAAGCAATCGGAGGGTTTGTATCGCATTGTGGGTGGAATTCGGTACTGGAGAGTATATGGTACGGTGTACCAATAGCCGCGTGGCCAGTGTATGCGGAACAACAATGAATGCGTTTCAATTGGTAAAGGAATTGGGATTAGCGGTTGAGATTAGGTTGGATTATAGGGAGGGAAGTGATTTGGTATTGGCGGAAGATTTAGAGAAAGGGCTACAGCAATTGATGGACGGCGATGATGAGGTGTGGAGAAAAGTCAAAGACATGAAAGAGAAGTGTAAGACGGCTGTGATGGAGAATGGATCGTCGTATAAATCTTTGGAATCCTTGATTGTGGAATTAATGGCTAATATTGGATGCTAAGTGGGGACACACTTTTGTATTTGTATTTGTATTTGTATTTACGTTTGAGAGCGCTAGAGAAGTAGCGTTTTTCACCTGTGTCACTTATTTGATAAAGAAGTTAATGTTTGATTGTCTATTTTAATAAGTATTGTTAAAGTGTTTTTAATTAGGGGTGTGAGAATGTCGCATCTATTCGGTTTTGGAGTGAATTGATCCGAACCGAAAATCGATCTGATTTGGTTCGGTTTTGATTCGATTCGGTTCATTATCGAATCGGTTTTTAGAAGAATTTATTCCCAACTTGATCGGTTTGACCAGTTCGATTCACGATTTTATAAACCGATCCGTTCATGATTTTACAAACCGATCGGTTCATAGGTTCAGTTCACGATACGAAGGGTAAAATAACCGAATCGAAAATATTGATTTGATTTTCGATTTATATTTGAGTTCAACCGATCGGTTCACAGGTTCGGTTCACGATACGAACTGAACCGATCAGTTTAACTCAAATATAAATCGAAAACCAAATCAATATTTTGGGTTTTTATTTTACCCCTCCTTATTTTTAATGTTATATTAAGTGTTGGAAAATGCAAGTCAAAAAGTGCTTTTGGTTTAGTAAATTACTAAAATGTACATTAAAGGTGTATTTCTAATTCAATTATCATAAAAATAAATATTTGAAGGCGCAAAAAGTACGAGATAAATTACTTCAAGAATAACAACTAGTGATGCAATTGTTCACTAGTTCTATTCTCAATCGAACTTGCTTGATGCAATTGGGCCTGATTTGATGCATGTTGTGTTGAGACAATAGTGCGGAAGCACGTCAGAGGTGAAATTGACTTTTATTTATTTTTTTTAATTCAGATAAATAATTAGTATCATATACCTCTAATTTATTTGTATTTCATTCATATCACTCATTAATATCAAATACTAAAAAGTGATTACGCATAAAAACTTAGGACAAATTTTTCAGAAATATTTTTCGCGATTATACATTACCGTTTGCCGATTCACCGAACCAATCGACCGGGATAACCGAACGACTGAATCATCATCAAAACCGGACAAGCCCACTATAATAGTGATTCGTTCATTGTAGCCGTGGCTTATTATGGTATTTCGATAAATTATCATTTTATTCTGATGAACACTAAAAAAAAAATGTACATTTAATAAAGAAAAAATAATCATTTTATACTTACAGTTTCATTAATCTCCTTAATTTTGCACATTTGTGAAATAATAATTAAATCTATGTTATATATATATATTATTGTGATTTTTTTTTCTTATGTAGGTGAAATAATCATTTGGAAGCATAACTAGAAAAATGGACGTGACATTTGAATTTTGGTGGCTATGAACTTTAAAGGGCATTATAACAATGTACAATTTTTGAAATCCCAATATTCAGTAATTTTCGTATTTTGGCCATAACATTTTACTTCGATTTCTGATTGAGACAATTCCAGTTCCAAATGAAAGAAGACTCAAATATCTACAACTTTACTCTTTACAAGATTTTCTAGTTCTGAGGCTATTAAGGCCGAAATTGATGAAAAATTCAAAGTGTGTTATATGTAATTCTTAAAGACAAAAATAAAAAGAAAAAATAAATAAATATGGCCATTTGACAATTGCATTGCATTATTAAATACAATTCAATTATAAAAAAAAATGTGTTGAGCACTTCTTTCTATAAATAGAGGAGCTCAACACATTAATTCCCCAGTCTGCTCCATAATTTTCTCTCTGAAAATTATGGAGTTCCGGCTCTTGTGTGTTTTATTTTTCAAGCTTTGTTGTAATTTCTTTTTTTCTTTCAGTAATTAAATTATGTGTGTTTTTATTCAAAGTATCAGTAGCTAATTCCATTTTACTGAGGTAAATGGTGAAACTCTTAATATAAAAATATGAATTAATCTTACTTATATTATAATATATGAATTGTAATCAGAAAACTAATATTTAATCTACTCTTATATTTGCGGGTATGTTGATTCGCTATAGACAATCTCATATTGGTTGGCAGAGTTAATACTTTACCACATATTATATGATGGAGTAATTTAAATTTATACTAATTATTGACAAACTTTGTTACCGCTAGAGATGGCAGAAAAACATGAGCCCGGTCCTGCCCAGACTGGCCCGCCGAGGCTTTAGCCCGGCCCGAGATAAAAAAATCTCGGGCCAGACCCTAGATTTAGAAGCCCGAGCCGGGCTTAAACAAAAAAAAAAAATCATATATATACTTTAATATGTTTGTCTTTGCATATAGTGTGAATGTATTTTGTATTGTATATTTTTAATTTTTTTTCAATTTTTTTTAAAAAACGGGCCGGATAAAGTCCGGACCCTGCCCGGAAGACGCTCTGGTCGGGCTTTTCCCGAGCCCAGGCTAATATTTTCTTTGTCGGGCTCGAGCCGGGCTTATTAAAGCTCGGGCCCGACCCGACCCATTACCACTCTTAGTTACCGCCTTTATGACATGTTTTATATATTTGACATAATTGAGTACCTAACTGGATTTGTTATAGACAAATATTATCACCGCCTTTATGACTAGTTCTTATATGTTTTGACATAACTAATTCTTGAAGTAAATTAACTGGGTAATAATTATTGGGCGGTAGTAGGACCCCTAGGGCCGGATCGGTGTCCCGCACAACGGAAGTGGGTCTAACCCTTGGATATCAAGCATGCGTGTATTTTTTAAATAATTTAATGGAATACTATATTCCATTACGAGTGTATAGGAAAAAACCGAGGCTGAATCAGAGTCCGGAAACTCAAAAATGAGAGAAAAAAATACGGCTACACGTCGTGCGCGCTACGGTGCACACACGTACTGTACGTGCACTGTAGAGCTCAGTTCAATTGTGCGCAATAATTTTTTTATTTCATTTGTTTCCTTCATAAGCTCTTTTGAAACAAAAAGCTGATGGAATTGAGGTTTTTACCTTAGTTACTTCCAACTTTCCCTAAACACTTTCAAACACCGAAAATTTAATTTTTAACATCAAAAGTAACATCAACAAATGTTATAGAACAAAAATCATATTTTTCAAAATATTAAATATTTTTACAAAAATATAAATTTATTCTAAATACGCAAATGTGTAAATTTTGAATCTAAAACACAAACCAAATTAGAATCCCACAATGAAGTGACTCATGAACAATTCTAGGTCACTCAAATGTGATCAAGTGATTCTAAAATGGTACCATAGTTCCAAGTTTTCATCTAGAGTTCCAAACTCTAATTTTATGTTCCATGTCCAACATGAACATATTTGACTCAATTACAAGCATATTGTATTTAAACTTCCAAAACATCCATACAAAAATTTATTAGCCTAATTTCAACTTCACACTATATTATTATGTATGAAATACAAAAACATAGCTTATTATAGAAGATCAAACTTACAAATTAAGCTTGAACTAAAGATATAATATTCTACTCCTTGTTGAAAAATGTAGAGAACTTTCAAAACTTCTCTAAACACTTATTTAGGCTAATTTTTCTTATATTTTGCCTTAATGTTTGCTTGCTTACTTAAAAACTTGCTCAAGTTTGCCTTTTTATAGTGAAACTTATGCAATTTTTAATTAATAAAAGTTTTAATCAACTTCTAAGTGAGCTTAATCCAATTTGTCCAAATATATATAACTAGATGTGACTAATCACATTTGTTTACCATTTTGGTTTAATCTAATTAGATCTAGACAAAGTTTAACTAATTGATTAGTTCATTGTCTACCACTATGATTTAATCCAATTAAATCAAGCAAAATACACATATTATTACATATTTTATAATTACCAAAAATCATCCAATGGTAGAGATGTTTATGAAATTACAACAAAGCCCTTGTGTGATTTTGGATTAATCCAATTGGGTCAAAGTAAATAATTAATGTTATCCAATAACATTAATTATTTTAATTGATAATTACAATATCAAATATTATTTATTATCAAACATTATCGGCTACCCAAGTGCTCAACGGGTACACTTCATATTGTGTGACTCTAAGTTCAGACACGTTCGTCATATAAGCCTAGCTTATAGGTACGTAATTCGGCTACTTTCGAAATCGCGAAGAACATATACGATATTTCTGAACTATACAAGTCAAGGTCGTCACATATGTTTAACAATCCATTCGTCGTAGGCTATCTGATTTGTGCTTAGGAAACATAGATTATACCGTCAAGTTTCCGAGGTGCACATCTCATATTTTCGACATGTCAACGATTCTTTCCAACTAATTAGAACATTATTTCCGATACATGTGATGCACCCTGGGTGATCGGTTTTGGTCAAAGTCTTAAGAATCGTGAATTACTCATATGGATAACTTAACTCTTATGGTACACATACGGGCCGACATATCATATCTTGATACACAATTGATTAATGAATACATCGGTCCACACCCAAGGATCATCTAGCGGTCAGACTATGACAGGTCTTTGACATATATGACATTAAAGTGTGGAGGATCACACATAAAATCAATGTTATCCTATAATCAAATGATTACATATGCTTCTCGACTCGATGAGATTTCTATTGACGGTTGTGTGTACTTCCAACTATTAGGAATAACCTGAGAGTCATTTAGTATCCACTCCAATGAATACCCACATGTCTATACGAGCTTCATTTTCTCATGATACATCGAGTTAAACCATTGGAACTCTCAATTCCAATATATAACATGTGCTAGTCTTCTAGGTTATATGAATTCGATCGTCAATGTCATTCTACATTGGAGGATAATAGTAATACCCGTATCAGAATGATATCAGCCAGTAATATTATCCAAATATCGGACCACCCAGTGTCCAATATTACTACATGATTATTCTAAGGTCAATATCATTCTCAGCATAGTTATATATCAAATAAATATGCATAATGTCATTACAATTGACAAGGTTGAAATGAAAATGTAGTTATTTTAATACAATATACAATACATTATTCGGATTGGCGCTCCAGCACCAACTTCAACAAACTCTCATTTGCTTAGTGCCAATCTGGATGATACTGAAGTCTCATCCCCTCCACATGTTTATCGAATAACTTGGGAGGTACAGCCTTAGTAAGTGGGTCGCTATATTGTCTTATCCTTGAACCTTTGAGACCACTATATCTTTTCATTCAATAATCTCTCTAATCGTGAGATATTTCCTTTCGACGTGTTTAGATTTAGAATACGCTCTCGGCTCCTTAGCTTGCTTAATGGCTCCGCTATTATCACAGTATAGTGAGATCGAATCCGCAGTACTAGGCATGTTTTCAAGTTCTGTGATAAAATTTCTATTATAAACAACTTCTTTAGCAGTTTCTGAATCCGCTATAAATTTCACCTCAGTGGTGGAATCAGCTAGTGAGCCTTGTTTTGAACATCACCAACTAATTACACTGTCATTAAGGGTAAATATGTATCCGGATGTAGACTTTCTATCATCCCGATCTCCCTGGAAGTCGGAGTCTGTATAACCTTTAACTTATAGCTCATATTCTCTGTAAATTAGAAACTTATTCTTAGTACCCTTAAGAAATTTCAGGATATGTTTCACGGCTATTCAATGATCAATACCCGGATCAGAATGATATCGGCTAGTAGCACTAACGCCGAAACTGATATCATGTCTTGTATATAACATGACATACATAATGCTTCCAATACAAGAAACATATGACAAGTTAGATATTCTAACTCTCTATTCCTCAGTCTGAGGTGTCATTTTCTTCGAAAGATGTATGTCATATCGAAAAGGTACATTTACTGCCTTGCAGTTGGTAAAATCGTTCCTTTCTAATATTTTATCTATGTACGTGGATTGCGACAACCCTATAAGCTTTCTCACTTTATCCTGGTAGAGCCTTATACCCAGTATATAGGAATCTTCACCCATGTCTTTCATGGATAAGTTTTTGCAAAAGTAGGCTTTCACATTTTACATCAATCCTATATAATTCCCAATGATAAAGATATCATCTACATATGGTACAAGGAATACTATCATGCTCCCACTAAATTTATTATAAACACACAGTTCTTTCTCATTCTTGACGAGTCCATATAATCTAATTATCTCATCAAAACAACGATTCTAGTTTCGGGATGCCTGTTTAAGTCTATAAATAGACTTTTTGAGCTTACAAACCAAGTGTGAAGTCTCACTGGATACAAAACCTTCTGATTGTTCCATATAGATATCCTCATCGAGAAATCTATTTAGGAACACGATTTTCACATCCATCTACCATATCTCATATCATGATACGCAGTAGTGGTTAAAAGAATCCTAATGGATTTTAGCATGTTTACTGGTGAAAACGTTTCCTCATAGTCAATCTCAGGACGTTGAGTGTAATCTTTCGCTACCAGTCGAGCCTTAAAAGTTTCCACATTTCCATCGGGCCATCGTTTCCTTTTATAAACTCATTTACAACAAATAGGTTTAACTCATTCAGCAAGTTTAACCAAGTCTCAGACTTTATTGTCATACATAGAATCCATCTCGGACTTCATGATTTCCTGCCATTTTCCCGAATCGATATCCAATATCGTCTGTATTTACGTAGTCAGATCTGTTTCCTCCAAGATGAGAAAATCAAGGTGTTGGAGTTGGTGCTCGGCGAGCTAAATTTTATTGTATTTATTATAAATACGATGTACATTTTATTTTATTATGAATAAAATTAAGTAATTTTCATCAATATAATCTTATATATGGTAAAGGCGTAAAAGACCTTAGAGTAAATAGTTGTGACATAATTACAAAAGCGTCGTAATTATTACTGATAGATGGTCACAATATGATTCATTCTTAAATATTCCTGGTCAAGGTTTACATACATGGTCGGTTAGTAAACCGTGAAACCGGTACGTGTCATATATTATAATTGTTCTAATGGTCTGTATCAGTAAACCATGAGTCTTGGGTGACTCATATAAACACGTAGGTATTTATTGGATAAATACTGAACGACTCATTCAAAGATTCCTGATAGATGGTACACCAACGTCAATAGGAATCTTTACGAGTCGAATAGCATATTAGCTCATTTGACTTGTGATACCACTGTGGATATGTGAGATATCCTCCATACTTTGATGACAGTCACGTTAATGATCTTTTAAGATTAGACCTCCGCCTGTTCGTCGGGTATGGACTGATACTCACGATATCATGTGATGTATCCAGAGAGGATCTGTCAGTCTCGTTTAGGGGATTTAGGTGTCCAATTTGTGATTCTTTGAAATCCTTGGCCGAGGAAAGATTCGGAAATGAGTTTCGAATATTTATTAAAGAATCATAATTATATCGCGATACATGAAATGTTCATAGCGGAGATGACATTTAATCTATATCTCCGGAATAATTCAGATAACATATGACAGAGGGATTATATATATGCAATGACTTCGACTTGGATAGTTCAACTCGATTATCTGTGGTCATCGTAATTTGTGAGTGGACAAATAACGGACATGGAAATGGTTTTTGTGACAGATAAACTTGAACCTAGAGAGTCCCACAATATAAAGTGTACTCGTTGAGCACTTGGGTAATTATTTATGAATAATTCAGATTATTCATAATTTACACATGCGTATTAGATAATGTGTATTTGTATACGATACATAATTTTGATTAGATACACATTATTGATCAATTAGATTTTGACACTTGTTAATATTAATTAATTAATTGTTAATTAATTATTAATAATGATAAATGGAAGAATATTCTGGAAATCTTTTTCCATATTTTTATTTTATCTTTTTGTTAATTAGATTAAATAAATTAATTGAATTGTTAATTAATATATTTTTGACTAAGAATATTATTTGGAATATTCTTAGTATTTGGCTATTTTTAATTGGCTAAACCATGTTGTTTGAACACATGGATTTAATTAAAAAATATCAAAATAATAATTATTTTATTTGGATAAGATCATGAGGTGTCAAAATAATAGCCAAAATAATTGTTATTTTTTGGATAAAAATTTGCCAAAATTTCGGCCATGGAGAGAAAATACATAAATGAAATTGTTTCATTTTTGTTGACTTCTTAATCACTCTCATGAGTTGAGAAACAAAAGAAAAAAAGGGGTTAAGGTTAATAACAAAAACAACAACTCCAAGCAAGAAGAAAAGTGAAGGAATTGGAATTTAAATTAAGGTAAAATTAAATATCTATTTTCTATTTTCTTAATTTTGTTTCCTAAGCATGCAAAGTATGTATGAGATATTTATACTTCATGTTTTATATACATATGTATTTTGAATATATATTGGGTGCAAAATTTTGTTTTGGTTGTGTAATTAACCTTTATATTTTTTCTTTATTAAGCATGTATTAAGATTAATTAGGAAATTAATCTCAAATTTAAAATTGTCATTCTAGAGTGATTTTACCACTCTAATTTTTTCTAGAATTGTTCTTGGAACTTTGTATTGTGGTAATTAAATTTGGTGTAAATTAATTGGATTAATTTTGTGATTAATTGAATTTTGGCATGAAAAATGGAAATAAATTAAAACTGGATCAGATCTGATTTTCTCCTTAAAACAGAATATTTTTCTGGGAAAATTATGTTATTTGGATGATTTTGGATGTGTATTGGGTGGTGGATTAATTCCGAAAATTATTCCGGACGAAAACGCGAGAAAACAGTGAAATTCGCGTCGAAACGGACCTGCCGTGTCGCGGCTGTGAACCCAACAAACTGGGCATTGTTCGGTCAGCCCAAGGGCTGACCGAACACTACCCGAGTGACCGGGTTGTCTCGGCTGATGGTCAACCGGTTTGACCGTTAAGCGTATTATTTGTCGAAAATTATTTTCGTAAAATAATTCGTCGTGTAACGAAATATATTACGTTATTAAATGTTAATAAATAATATATTTAAACTTATTAGGGTGAATTAAAAATATTTGATATTTATTAATTCGCTCGGAAAATTTTAAAATATTTAAAAATCATTTTCGCCTTCCACCGCGCCCTTCCGCTGCGCATACCCCGATAAAATAGTATCAGAGCGTCTTATCCCACATCCAAAATATTTTTTCATGCCTTAAATATTTGATATTTAATTCTATTTATTTTACACATGCTTAAGAATTAATTGATTCGATCAATTATTTTGGCTGTTAGACAGTATTTGTAAAATCCACATAATAAGGTTTTGTATCTTGTGAGTGTACTGTTCACTAATGGATCTGTCTCGTCAATACGGATATAAATATTTTTCTTGATACCCTGGTTGTATCTGCCAAAGCGGTGCGGCTATGGTTAATGAAAATTTATTTATACCGGTAAAATTTATTTGATAAGAAATAAATTCGAGCCAACGTGCATACCAATAGATGCCAAAGCAGTGAGGTGATGCAGTAGTACCTTGGATATGTATATTGATGAGTATTGCCTTGAATACGCCCCATCCAATAGATGCCAAAGCAGTGAGGATCGAAAACGGTTCGGGACCTATTTAAAAGAGTCACATTGGATGTGATTGATAATTATTATCTACTTTCAAATATAATGTGTCAAAGCTGTGTGTTCAAATATATTTGTGAGGTCTACTTCCTGCTATAGAATTTAATTTAATTATTGAATTCTCGTATTTTGTTTAGGGATGATCAATTTATGTAAAATAGTGGGAGAGCATCCTTATATTAAAAATCCATGATATGTTGGATGTTTTATGATATTGATGAAATTGCTTTTATCTGCTAATTCATGTTTCTTTTTGTTAAGTTTGTGATGGCAGCTACTACTTCCTCTAATCCGTTTGCACGTGTCTTGGACGCGAACAAACTGACTGGTCCTGAGAATTTTAGTGAACGAGAATTAGATTTAAGATAGTATTGAGATCAGAGAAGTTGGGTTATGTGCTGGATAGTCCAGTACCGTTGAATATTACTCCAGAGTCTACACTTGAAGAGAGGGAGACATTTCAGAAATGGAGAGATGATGATCTGAGAGTCAGGTCACTCATTCTCTGTACTATGTCTTCTGATCTAAAGAGGCAATATGCTGATATGCCTGATTCCTTCGGTATCATAACTTAACTTCGGGAGTTATTTCTAAACCAGGAGCAGACCCTGGTGTACAGAATCTTCGTGGAATTATTCCACGCTCGTTTGGCTGATGGCAAGCCAGTAAGTCCACATGTCCTGCACATGATGGATCTCATTGAGCAGCTTTGAAATTTTTACTTTCAGCTAAATGAGACATTGGGCAGGAATTTGATTTTTGGCTCACTCTCACCATATATTCCCAGTTCATTATGAACTTCAACATGCATGGTATTCGTTGTTCCTACAGTCAGTTGCATAGGATGCTTCAGGCTGCTGAGGAGGACATTAAGAATGGTGTGCTGACACTCATCTCGAAGTCTTCTTTGCCTAGTTATTCTTTTTCTCAATCTATGAGATCGAGCAAGAAGAAGAAGAAAAAGGCAAATAAGACTGGCTTCGATGTTCCTCATAAAGGAAATGTTGAAAAGCTAGGCAATTCGAAGAAGAAAAGCACATCTGAGGACAAATTCCACCACTGTGGCAAGATTGGACATTGGAGGCGCAACTATCCAGACTACATAGCTTCCGTCAGACGGGAGAGAGCCTCCGCATCAGGTATGTTTATTTTTCCTATCATTGATATCTTTTTGGCTTGTGAAGCCATTGGTTCTGGATGGGTTTTAGATTCTGCTAGTCCGACTCACATCTGTAATTCGTTGCAGGGGCAGAAGGTCAGTAGGATGCTTAATCCAGGCGAAATGCAGTTGCGTTTTGGGAATAGAGATTCTTTATCTGCAGCAGCCGTTGGCGAATACGAGATTCATCTATCCAGAGGCAGCATCATTTTGACAGATTATGTTTTTGTGTCTGGTTGTGTAGCTAATATTGTCTCTCTATTTGTATTAGATACAAAAAGATATCATGTACATATTAAGAATCGTTCTATGTATATATATGATATCAATGATGTTTTGTTACACAAATGTTCAAATTCGCAAGGTCATTATATTGTGCATGCCATTAGAGATGTTTATGAAATTGGGGATAATAAACTTAAAAGATCTGAAATAACTGATATTGAATTGTGGCATATGCGGTTAGGTCATATAGGTGTACGAAGTCTAACCCAATTGGTTAAGAATGGTTTGATTGAGAATCTAACCATACAATCTTTTCCAACTTGTGAATCTTTTATTCAGGGTAAAATGACCAAAGCCCCATTTACTGGTGTTGGACATCGGGCCACTGACTTATTGAAGCTAGTACATAATGATGTATGTGGTCATATAAGTCACACTGCTCATAGTGGTTTTTCTTACTTTGTAACATTTACCGATGATTTTTCACGGTATGTTATGTTTATTTGATGAAACATAAACCGGAAACCTTTGAAAAGTTCAAAGAATTTCGAAACGAAATAGAAAAGCAAACTGGTAAATTCATCAAATGCCTTTGATCAGATTGAGGTGGTGAATATATGAGTAGTGAATTTACCGAGTATCTTAAAGAGAATGAGATTCTCACTCAATATACTCATCCAGGTACTCCACAACACAATGAAGTATCTAAAAGGAGAAATCAGACTTTATTGGATATGGTCCAATCTATGTTGAGTTTTACATATCTGCCTTATTTTTTGTGGGGGTATGCTCTTCTGACTGTTGTACATCTGCTGAATAGGGTTCCTTCTAAAGTTGTTCCCACTACTCCATATGAGATATAGGTTAGTAGGAAACTGAACCTTAATTATATTAGGGTTTGGGCTATCCTGCATACGTCAATGTGACACAACATGATAAACTTTTACCTCGAGAGCGAAAAGTTTGGTTTGTTGGATATCCTTCGAACTCCAAAGGATATTAATTCTATGAACCCGAACATCAAAATGTGTTCGTAGCTTGTTTTTCCAGATTTCTTGAAGAAGAATTCTTGGCAGAAGGTGGTAATCATAGAAGGGTTGAGCTTGATGAAGTTCAACCTATAGATGGCAGACCAATAAAGGAGTCACAGATTCAGACAGAAGCGAAACCTTCTAGTTCCACTCTCCGAAGGTCTACTAGGATATCAAGACCTCATGAGCACTTGTATTTAATATAAGACAAGAGTCTTGATGTGCTCCTTTTTGAGGAGACTGGTCCGTATACCTACACAGAAGCAATGTTAGACATTGATTCCGCTAAATGGCAGGAAGCCATGAATTCCAAAATAGACTCTATGCATCAGAATCAAGTATGGGACTTGGTTCCGCTTCATGAGGGAATTTTTCCCATAGGTTGTAAATGGGTTTACAAAAGAAAGCGTGGGCCTGATGGGAAGGTTGAGACCTTCAAACCCCGACTAGTTGCTAAAGGTTACACTCAAAGGCCATGTGTGGACTATGATGAAACCTTTTCACCAGTAGCGATGCTAAAGTCTTTTAGGATTTTGTTGGCCATCGCTGCTTACCATGATTATGATATTTGGCAAATGGATGTCAAAATGGCTTTTCTTAATGGATTTCTTGATGAAGAAATCTATATGGAACAACCAGAGGGTTTTATCTCCGGTCAAAATTCTGGCATGGTATGTAAGCTTAAGAAGTCCATTTATGTACTTAAACAAGCTTCGCGGAGTTGGAATCTTTGTTTTGATGAGGTAATCATATTGCCTGGTTTTCTCAAAAACGAAGAAGAACCTTGTGTTTATAAGAAGATTAGTGGGAGTATGATGGTGTTCTTAGTGCTTTATGTTGATGACATCCTGATCATTGGAAATGATCTTGGAATGATGCAGGGTGTTAAAACATATCTCTGTAAAAAAATTCTCCATGAAAGACTTGAGTGAAGCTTCCTACATACTTGGTATAAAACTCTATAGAGATAGAGAAAGGAAGCTGATTGGATTATCCCAGTCTTCGTACATAGATAAGATCCTACAAAGGTATAACTTTAGCAATTATAAAGTTGCTAATATACCTTTTTGACATGACATTCATCTTTCGAAGAAGATGTGTCCTCAGACGGAAGATGAAAAGGCTAGAATGTCTAGTCAACCTTATGCATCATGCTTAGAAATCATCATATATGCCATGTTATGTACGAGACCTGATATTAGCCATGCAGTAAGCGTTACTAACAGATATCAGTCAAATCCAGGTCACGATCATTGGATGGCCGTTAAACATATCCTAAAGTATCTAAAATGTACCAAAGATAAATTTCTTATTTATGGAGAAAGTGATTTACAGATAAGAGGATATACAGATTCTGAGTTTCAGTCAAATCCTGATGATAGAAAGTCTACCTCATATTTTGTATTTACTCTTAATAATGATGCAGTCAGTTGGAAATGTTCCAAACAAGGATCAACAGCTGATTCCACCACAGAGGCGGAATATATTGCGGCATCAGAGTAAAAGAAGCTATATGGATTAGAAAATTTATCACTAAATTGGGAGTTGTCCCAAACATAGAGGATTCGATCCCATTATTTTGTGATAAAAGTGGTGTCGTTGCACAGGCAAAAGAACCGAGAGCGCATCAGAAATCGAATGTGGAGCGAAAGTACCACATTATTCGTGAGATCATCGCTCGAGGAGATGTTGTCATATGCAAGATATCTGGAGAGGATAACATAACAGACCCACTTACAAAGGCCTTGCCTCCGAGACTATATGATCGACATGTAGAGGCGATGGGTATTAGTCACCATCAAATTTGGCACTATAGCAAGTGGGAGAAAATATTGGAGTTGGTGCTAGGCGAGCCAAATTTTGTTGTATTTATTGTAAATACGATGTATATTTTATTTTATTATGAATAAAATTAAGTAATTTTCATCAATATAATCTTATATATGGTAAAGGCGTAAAAGACCTTAAAGTGAATAGTTGTGACATAGTTGCAAAAGCGCCGCAATTGTTACTGAGAGATGTCATAATATGATTCATTCTTAAATGTTCCGAGTCAAGGTTTACATACCTGGTCGGTTAGTAAACCCGTGAGACCGGTACATGTCATATATTAGAATTGTTTTAATGGTTTATCTCAGTAAACCATGAGTATTGGGAGACTCATATAGACACGTAGGTATTTATTGGATAAATACCGAATGACTCATTCAAATATTCCTGATAGATGGTACACCAACGTCAATAGGAATCTTTAAGATTCAAATAACATATTAGCTCATTTGTCTTGTGATACCACTGTGGATATGTGAGATATCCTTCATATTTTGATGACATTCACGTCAACGATCTTTTAATATTAGACCTCCGCCTGTTCGTCGGGTATGGACTGATACTCATGATATCATGTCATGTATCTAGAGAGAATCTGTCAGTCCCGTGTACGAGATTTAGGTGTCCAATTTATGATTCTTTGAAATCCTTCACCGAGGTATGATTCAGAAACGAGTTCTGAATATTTATTAAAGAATCATAATTATATCACGACACATGAACTGTTAATAACGGAGATTTGACATTTAATCTATATCTCCGGAACAATTCAGATAACCTATGACAGAGAGATTATATATATGCAATGACTTCGACTTGGATGGTTCAACTTGATTATCTGTGGTCGTCGTAATTTGTGAGTGGACAAATAACGGACATGGAAATAGTTTCCGTAACAGATAAACTTGAACCTAGAGAGTCCCACAATATAAAGTGTACTCATGAGCACTTGGGTAATTATTTATAAATAATTCAGATTATTCATAATTTACACATGCGTATTAGATAATGTGTATTTGTATACGATACATAATTTTGATTAGATACATATTATTGATCAATTAGATTTTGACACTTGTTATTATTAATTAATTAATTGTTAATTAATTATTAATAATGATAAATGGAAGAATATTCTTAGAATCTTTTTCCAAATTTTTACTTTATCTACGTGTTAGACTTAGAATACGCTCTCGACTCCTTAGCTTGCGTAATGGCTCCGCTATTATCACAGTATAGTGAGATCGAATCTGCAGTACTAGGCACGTTGTCAAGTTCTGTGATAAAATTTCTATTCTAAATAGCTTCTTTAGTATTTTCTGAATCCACTATAAATTTCGCCTCAGTGGTGGAATCAGCTAGTGAGCCTTGTTTTGAACATCACCAACTAATTACACTGTCATTAAGGGTAAATATGTATCCGGATGTAGACTTTCTATCATCCCGATCTCCCTGGAAGTCGGAGTCTGTATAACCTTTAACTTATAGCTCATCTTCTCTGTAAATTAGAAACTTATCCTTAGTACCCTTATGATATTTCAGGATATGTTTCACGACTATCCAATGATCATTACCCGGATCAGAATGATATCGGCTAGTAACACTAACGCCGAAACTGATATCATGTCTTGTACATAACATGACATACATAATGCTTCCAATACAAGAAGCATAAGACAAAATAGATATTCTAACTCTCTTTTCCTCAGTCTGAGGTGTCTTTTCTTCGAAAGATGTATGTCATATCGAAAAGGTACATTTACTGCCTTGCAGTTGTTAAACCGTACATTTCTAATATTTTATCTACGTACGTGGATTGCGATAACCCTATAAGCTTTCTCACTTTATCCTGGTAGAGCCTTATACCCAGTATATAGGAATCTTCACCCATGTCTTTCATGGAGAAGTTCTTGCAAAAGTAGGCTTTCACATTTTACATCAATCCTATATAATTCCCAATGATAAGGATATCATCTACATATGGTACAAGGAATACTATCATGCTCCCACTAAATTTATTATAAACACACAGTTCTTTCTCATTCTTGACGAGTCCATATAATTTAATTATCTCATCAAAACAATGATTCTAGTTTTGGGATGCCTGATTAAGTCCATAAATAGACTTTTTGAACTTACAAACCAAGTTTGAAGTCTCACTGGATACAAAACCTTCTGATTGTTCCATATAGATATCATCATCGAGAAATCTATTTAGGAACACGATTTTCACATCCATCTACCATATCTCATATCATGATATGCATTAGTGGTTAAAAGAATCCTAATGGATTTTAGCATGGCTACTGGTGAAAAAGTTTCCTCATAGTCAATATCAGGACGTTGAGTGTAACTTTTCGCTACCAGTTGAGCCTTAAAAGTTTCCACATTTCCATCGGGCCATCGTTTCCTTTTATAAACTCATTTACAACCAATAGGTTTAACTCATTCAGCAAGTTCAACCAAGTCTCAGACTTGATTGTCATACATAGAATCCATCTCGGACTTCATGGTTTCCTGCCATTTTCTCGAATCGATATCTAATATCGTCTGTATATATGTAGTCAGATCTGTTTCCTCCAATATGAGAACATCAAGGTGTTGGAGTTGGTGCTCGGCGAGCTAAATTTTATTGTATTTATTATAAATACAATGTACATTTTATTTTATTATGAATAAAATAAATAATTTTTATCAATATAATCTTATATATGGTAAAAGCGTAAAAGACCTTAGAGTAAATAGTTGTGACATAATTACAAAAGCGTCGTAATTGTTACTGAGAGATGTCATAATATGATTCATTCTTAAATGTTCCTGTTCAAGGTTTACATACCTGGTCGGTTAGTAAACCCGTGAGACCGATACATCTCATATATTAGAATTGTTCTAATGGTTTATCTCAGTAAACAATGAGTCTTGGGAGACTCATATAGACACGTAGGTATTTATTGGATAAATACTGAACGAATCATTCAAAGATTCCCGATAGATGGTACACAAACGTCAATAGGAATCTTTACGAGTCAAATAGCATATTAGCTCATTTGACTTGTGATACCACTGTGGATATGTGAGATATCCTCCATACTTTGATGACAGTCACGTCAATGATCTTTTAAGATTAGACCTCTGCCTGTTTGTCGGGTATGGACTGATACTCACGATATCCTGTGATGTATCCAGAGAGGATCTGTCAGTCCCGTGTAGGGGATTTATGTGTCCAATTTGTGATTCTTTGAAATCCTTGGCCGAGGTATGATTCAGAAACGAGTTCCGAATATTTATTAAAGAATCATAATTATATCACGACACATGAATTGTTCATAGCGGAGATTTGACATTTAATCTATATCTCCGGAAAATTCGGATAACCTATGACATAGGGATTATATATATGCAATGACTTCGACTTGGATAGTTCAACTCGATTATCTGTGGTCGTCGAATTTGTGAGTGGACAAATAACGGACATGGAAATGATTTTTGTGACAGATAAACTTGAACCTAGAGAGTCCCACAATATAAAGTGTACTCGTTGAGCACTTGGGTAATTATTTATGAATAATTCAGATTATTCATAATTTACACATGCGTATTAGATAATGTGTATTTGTATACGATACATAATTTTGATTAGATACACATTATTGATCAATTAGATTTTGACACTTGTTATTATTAATTAATTAATTGTTAATTAATTATTAATAATGATAAAAGGAAGAATATTCTTGGAATCTTTTTCCATATTTTTATTTTATCTTTTTGTTAATTAGATTAATAAATAATTAATTGAATTGTTAATTTATTTATTTTTTACTAAGAATATTATTTGGAATATTCTTAGTATTTGGCTATTTTTAATAGGCTAAAACATGTTGTTTGGACACATGTATTTAATTTAAAAATATCAAAATAATAATTATTTTATTTGGATAAGATCACGAGGTGTCAAAATAATAGCCAAAATAATTGTTATTTTTTGGATAAAAATTTGCCAAAATTTCGGCCATGGGAGAGAAAATACATAAATGAAATTGTTTCATTTTTGTTGACTTCTTAATCACTCTAATGAGTTTAGAAAAAAAAAAAGAAAAAAAAGGGGTTAAGGTTAATAACAAAAACAACAACTCCAAGCAAGAAGAAAAGTGAAGGAATTGGAATTTAAATTAAGGTAAAATTAAATTTCTAATTTCTATTTTCTTAATTTTGTTTCCTAAGCATGCAAAGTATGTATGAGATATGTATATTGCATGTTTTATATACATATGTATTTTGAATATATATTGGGTGAAAAATTTGGTGTTGGTTGTGTAATTAATCTTAATATTTTTTTTCTTTATTAAGCATGTATTAAGATTAATTAGGGAATTAATCTCAAATTTAAAATTTTCATTCTAGAGTGATTTTACCACTCTAATTTTACCTAGAATTGTTCTTGAACTTTGTATTGTGGTGATTAAATTTGGTGTAAATTAATTGGATTAATTTTGTGATTAATTAAATTTTGCCATGAAAAATGGAAATAAATTAAAACTGGATCAAATCTGTCTTTGTCCCTTAAAACATAATATTTTTCTGGGAAAAGTATGTTATTTGGATGATTTTGGATGTCTATTGGGTGGTGGATTAATTCCGAAAATTATTCCGGACGAAAACGCGAGAAAATGGTGAAATTCGCGTCGAAACGGACCCGCCGTGTCGTGGCTGTGAACCCAGCGAATTGGGCATTGTTCGGTCAGCCCAAGGGCTAATCGAACACTGCCCGAGTGACCGGGTTGTCCCGATTCGGCTGATGGTCAACCGGTTTGACCGTTTGCCCGTTAAGCGTAGTATTTGTTGAAAATTATTTTCGTCAATTAATTCATCATGTAACGAAATATATTACATTATTAAATTTTAATAAATATATTTTTAAACTTATTAGGGTGAATTAAAAATATTTGATATTTATTAATCGCTCGGAAAATTTTAAAATGTTTAAAAACCATTTTCGCCTTCCACCGCGCCTTTCCGCTGTGCATACCCCAACACAAGGCTCACATCAGATGTTAAAAATAATCTCCTATGTGGTCTTGATATCTATTCGACCTACGTAGAACCTGTGTTGTAGATCCTTCACCTAGTTGGATCTCTGGTTCCATCTCAGGTTCCTTAATGTTGAGATCAAACTCATCGAGGTCAATCTTTCTATAATTCCCCACTTTCTCTCAAAAATTTCTTTAAAGAAAAGTGGCAAAATCAAGCAACAAATACATTTCATTGCTTAGAATCGTAGAATTGATATCCCAAATAATTTTCAACAACGAACCTGTATTTATACCCTATGGGTGCTAGTTTATCTTGTTGCGCATCTTTAACGTATACAGGACAACCCAAAATATTTAAATATATAAGACTTGGATTTCTACCGTACCATATCTGTAAGAGGTCGTAGAAACAACTTTTGATGGAACTATATTAAGTATGTGGCAGCAATAAGTAAAACAAAACCCCAAGGTAACATGGAAGATTTGTATAGCTTATCATAGATCGTATCATATCCAATAAAGTATGATTTCTCCGCTCAGACACACCATTATATTGAGGAGTTCCTAGTGGGCTATATTGGACGAGAATCTCATTCTCGCTTAAATAACTTCTGAATTCGTCACTCATGAATTCACCACATCGATCTGATCGAAGGCACTTGATGAATTTACTGGTTTGTTTTTCTACTTCGTTTCAGAATATTTTCAATTTTTCAAATGTTTTCGATTTATGTTTCATCAAATAAACATATCCATATTTTGACTTATCATCCGTGAAATTCATGAAGTATATTGAATCATCATGAGCGACATGATTTAATGGACCACACACATCACTGTGTACTAGCTCTAATAAATCTTCAGCACGGTGTCCAACACCAATAAATGAGGCATTTGTCATTTTCTCTTGGATACATGACTCACAAATCGAATAAGAATCTAAGGTAAGATTTTCAATCAAACCATTATTAACCAATTTTGATAGGTGCCTAACATCTATTGTGACCCAATCTCATATATCATAATTCAATATTATTTAATTCAGATCTTTTACTTGTATATTCCTCTGCATTAAAGACATCTCGATATATTTTCAAAACATAATGACCATATAATAAGAATATTTACTTATCAAATAGTTATCTTTATCATATAAACATAAAACATCATCTTTAATGTTTATTTTATATCATCTTTATCTAATATCAGTAAGATATTATCTATCTGATAAGAGATGATAGATAATAACAATCATGTAAAATTAATTTTCATCCATTGGGGATATCTAGAATAACTTTTCTCATGGCCTTGACATTTAATGTCTCACAATTGCCAACTTTAAGCTGGATTTCCCTTTTGTTCAGCCTTCTTTTAACTCTCATGTCTTGCATAGAGTTACAAATATGAGTGGGACTACCGGTTTCTAACACCCAACCACTATTTTCATCTAAGGCTAATGAGATGTCAATAATAGGAGAAATATAAAGCGTACCTGGGGTTCATGTTTTTTATTTCATCTCTGGACAATCACGTTTTCAATGTCCAAACTTTTGGCAATGTAGACATGCATCATGAGCTACACGCGGTCTTGCAGTTTGTTTCTTGAAGTCTTTCTTCTTATTTCCCATTTTAATATTTTTAGACTTCATATAAGTCTTTAAAGAGTTTTCTCCACCATGGAGGTACAAACTGAGATTCTCTTCCTTCAAATCATGTTTCGCCGAGCGTAACATGTTATGAAGCTCTTTACATATGGCTTGCATCAAATGCATTACAAAGCCAGCATATGTGCCAGGTAAAGAAGACATAATGATATTTCAACCTAGTCTTTCATCTATCATAAATTCCTGTCATTTCAAATATCAGAACTGGTCAATAATGTTCAAAATATGAATGCTAACCGCTCCTTCATCCTTGAGCGTAGCATGAAATAATTCCTTAGACCTCCGATATATCTAAATTTCTTGATTTGCTTCGAACAACTCCTTGAGTGTTCTCATAATGCTCCAAGCATTTGGTACATCTATGTACTGTCTAAGTAAATCAGGAATAATTTCGACAAATATTGGATTGATCGTAACATACCTCAATCGTTTTGACTCCAAGATAAGATGATTGTTCATCTCATACTCTAAGTAGTTCGAGATTCCTTTCAGTTTATTGAAATCCAGATCAGTGCTAATGGATTTGCGACAGCCTTCTACAAGATAATAATTAAACTCTAGCAGAATATTTTCATTTCAATAAGAAAATACTAATACGATTACAGATTTTAAATCTATTAGTGCCCTCCCACTACTTTACGTAATTCTGTAATCTCCCGTAACAGAAAAATAGAAATTTGACTATCAAAATTTCATAGTTGGAAGTATATCCCGTGAAATTTACTCTAACCTCACAA
Organism: Zanthoxylum bungeanum; assembly: GCA_019454045.1. Classification (NCBI taxonomy): domain Eukaryota; kingdom Viridiplantae; phylum Streptophyta; class Magnoliopsida; order Sapindales; family Rutaceae; genus Zanthoxylum; species Zanthoxylum bungeanum. The sequence continues at coordinate 32,389 of SKCR01050694.1, forward strand.
TAATAACGGTATTGACCTTTACAAACTCATTAGGTATACCTCAAAGTTCAATCACATCCATGTGACTCCTAAGTTTGGTCTTGAACCGTTTCTTATCCTCATAATAATGAAGGTTTTGGATTAAGATGTATTTCAGTCAATGTGCACTGAGTTTTATAAGTACACCCTCACAATAATGACGGTATTGGGTGACTAGTCAACTCATCACGCTACATCTAATGTTCTACCGGAGCGACCTAAGTTATGATCATTTATACCCTTACGATAATGACAGTATTGGGCATAAGTAATAAGAACTCATTCATCTCCGTATTGACAAGACGAACCATCCAATAATGCTCCAACATTATTAATACTATTACTTAAAATAAAATAATCACCTAATCACGAGAGATTTATGACAATCAAGTCATTAACATGCTTGAGTCAAAATAAAAAATTTTAATTTAAAATATGCAATCCATATCCAATATGACTTATGCATAATTAAATTAAAATGACAGAGACATAGATTCAAATATATGTCAAACATCCAACATGTGTTGTGTGGTTAAGACCTGCTCTGATACCATTCTGTTGGGACGGTAGTGGGATCGGTTCCCACGCAGTGGAAGTGGATCTAACCCATGAATATCAAGCATGGTGGCATAAGTGTATTTTTAAATGATTCAATGGAATACTATATTCCATTATGAGTGTATAGGAAAAAATCAGGATTGAATCGGAGTAAGAAAACTCAAAAACGGGAGAAAATAAAATTTGGCTTGAGCACTGTAGTGCTCAGGTCAAATATGCCTAACAATTTTTTTTTTTAATTTTTTTATTTCATTTGTTTCCTTCATCAGCTCTCTGGAATCAGAGAGCTGATGGAATTGGGGTTTTTACCCTAATTATTTCCAACTTTTCCTAAACACTTTCAAATACCCCAAATTTATTTCTTAACATCAAAACCAACATCAACACATGTTATAGAACAAAAAATCATGTTTTTCAAAATATCAAGTATTTTTACAAAAACATAAATTTATTTTAAATACGCACTGTAACATCCCAAATCCGGGAATATTATCAGCAGGCAGCAGATCCCACTGCCACCGAAGCCACTGTCAAATGCTGAAGAACCTCACTTTTACCATGTTACCATGCATTCACATCCGTACTCAAACACATGCAATCATAACTGACTTAAATGGAAAACTCAGGAGAATACATACACAAACGAAATATTCATCATATACACATCAACATCATGTGACTGTCATATAGCAAAATGAAAACATAGAAGACAACATTCTATATGTAACTCTGGCGTGATGGACAATGTGCCTAGTGACTGCAGTATAACTATTGTCCTTGACTCATGTCTCCAAAAGTTGCACATGGCTCACCAACTGACAGGTCCTGCAAAACTGGAGATTGGGGGATGAGTCCTAGGGAACTCAGTGACTGGACCTAAAAAATCAGGAAAAACCAAGTCAAATACTGCTGAATAAATCATCATAATCATAAAATCACTTTCTAAAAGCCATGTATTGTAAACTGGTTCTTTTCCTTTCAAATTCTGAGAAAACTGTTTCTGAAAATCAATTTTTTGAAAATCTCTGTAAGCTGTGGAAAACCTGACGCATGGGGGCGTTACGTATCGCCGTCCTCCCACACGTCTAACTAGTGGTATTGGGACATTACGTATTGCTATTCCCCAGGCCACTAAACTAGAGTCAGAAGTGTTGATTCATGCTATCATCTTGACCCTGAAACTAGGGTCTATGGGCGTTACGTATCGCCGTCCCCTGAAATACGTGTGCACACAGCTATATTCGTCAATTCCAAATTAAAACTGAGGTGGGTTTTTCCCCATGTCTCCAAAACCATAAAAACATACTTTTAGAAAATCAAAATTTCTTGAAAAATGCTCATTCGTAAAGTAACTGGAAATAACTTGGCTATCGCCCTATTTGCTTAAAAGTAAATCTCAATTCAAATCACGTAAGTAAATACAACCTAAAAATAAATCATCCACTCACATGTTTGGGGTCTGAATAGCTCATCTTCATATCGCGGAAGGAGATCGCAGCTCCTGTCGTGTATCTATATTAAGTAAACTTGGTTAGAATATGAGTTATACAATATGTATCAAAATTTAAACTAGGCTTCTCCATCGACTAAGGTAGTATCATTACATGGTGTGTGTCTATAATGATATGAGTTCCCTAAAATATCCTATAATATCTTAGAATGGAATGAAATTGGCTAACTGATTTTCTAAAACAATGAACATGCGTTGCAACACCACGTATTGCGCATCGCAACACTCATTTGGGCTGGTCGAGACAGATAGTAACTTTCATTGCGCGTCGCAACGCTGGGTGCCAAGCGTCGCGACGCTAGGAGGCACACATCGTGACTTTCACAAAATAGAACCGAGACAGAGGCACTGGTTTGATTCACGTCGCGACGCTGGCCCATTGGCATCGCGATGCTCATATATCATAACTGAAACATATGCTTTGTCTTGTTACGCGTCGTGACGCTGGCCCAATGGCGTCGCGACGCTCGGCTATTTCCAGGGCCAACATTCACTTCTTTAATGATCAAGCTCACAACTTCCATTCTTACACAACCAAAAGAAATTATAAACACTCAATTTATTATCATGCTAAGTTTCTAACATCCCAACATCACCAAATCCTATTATCCTTACTTAGTACTTCAACTAGGGTGACACACCTAGAAATTACCCAAACACTAACTTCTTAACACAACAATCATCAATAATCACATTATTTTCAATCAACAACACACTACAAACATCAAACCCTCAATACTCAAAATTCCAAGATTTGGGTCAAGTATTTCTTACCTTATTCAAATTCTTTCCTCACTAGTAAACTCTCTAAGCTTCCTTTTCCCATTCTTATAGTTAGCTTGTGGTGGACTACTTTTGATTTTCCTTGGAAATTTACTAAGGGAAGCGAATAATCTTCTTATTCTTTTTTCTCTACAATTTCGGCCAAGAGGTGGATTTTTGTGTGATTTGCAAATTTGAGTTTTGTTTCTAATACACGGTGATTGATTCTAGAGAAATCTTGAAGGTTTTGGCCTTTTCTAACAAAATGAGGAACTTGGGCTCAAAATCCATAAATCTTGTTGGGCCTCAAATTGGGTTAGCTTTATTTTTTGAAAAGAAATAGCTACTCCATGACTAAAATACCTAGGCTCAATATACTAACAACAGGTCCGCTACGCCAAAATTTGAATAAGGTTCATTGGTCTCTAAGTCATCTCCAAGAACTCTTCGCTACAACTCGGAGGAAAATTTTCTAAGTCACCCAGTCCTAATATTAGCTAAACTTAGGAAATTTGAGTCGTTACACGCACATGCGCAAATTTTGAATTCAAAACACAAACCAAATTAGAATCCCACAATGAAGTGACTCATGAATAATTTTAGGTCACTCAAAGGTGGTCAAGTGATTCTAGAATGGTAGCTATAGTTCCAAACTTTCATCTAGAGTTCTAAACTCTAATTTTATATTTCATGTCTAACATGAACATATTAGACTCAATTACAAGCATATTATGTTTATGCTTCCAAATCATCCATACACAAATTTATTAGCCTAATTTCAACTTCAAGTTATATTATTATGTATCAAATACAAAAAAAATAGCTTATTAGAGAAGATCAAACTTACCTAGTAAGCTTGAACCAAAGATCTAATCTTCTCATTCTTGTTGAAAAAAGTAGAGAACTTTCAAAGCTTCTCTAAACACTTTTTTAGGCTAATTTTTCTTATATTTTGCCTTAATGATTGCTTGCTTAAAAACTTGTTCAAGCTTGCCTTTTATAGTGAAGTTTATACAATTTTTCATTAATAAAAGTTTTAATCAATTTTTAGATAGACTTAATCTAATTTGTCCAAATATGTATAATTATGTGTGACTAATCACATTTACTTACCACTTTGATTTAATCCAATTAAATTTAGACAAAGTTTAACTAATTGATTAGTTCATTGTTTACCACTTTGATTTAATCCAATTAAATCAAGCCAAATAAACCTATTATTATATATTTTGTAATTACCAAAATATCCTCAAATGATAGAGATATTTATGAAATTAGAACAAAATCGTTGTGTGATTTTAGATTAATCCAATTGGGTCAAAGTAAATAATTAATGTTATCCAATAATATTTAATTATTTTAATTGATAATTACAATATCAAATATTATTTATTATCAATTATTATCAGTTACCCAAGTGCTCAGCGAGTACACTTCATATTGTGAGACTTTATAAGTTCAAGCACGCTCGTCATATAATCCTAGCTTATATGTACGCAATTCGGCTACCTCCGAATTCACGAAGAATACAAACGACATTTCTGAACTATTCAAGTCGAGGTCATCATATATAATTAACAATCCCTCCGTCGTAGGCTATCCGAGTTATGCTTAGGAAATATAGATTACATTGTCAAGTTTCCGAGGCGCACATATCATATTGTTGACATGTCCAAGATTCATTACAACTAATCAGAACACAATTCTTGATACATGGGATGCACCATAGGTGATCGGTTTTGTATAAAGTCTTAAGAATTATGACTTACTCACATTGATATTTCAACCCCTTATGGTACACATACGAGCCGACAAATCATATTTTGATATGCACTTAATTAACGAGTGTATCGATCCACACCCAACGAACATCTAGCGGTTAGATCATGAAAGGTCTCTGACATATAAGGCATCAAAGTTTGGAGGATTGACATGCTCAAAAAGGGGTTTTTTACTCCCAAGTATAAGAGTGTCGAAGTAATAAAATAACCCGATAAGTGCGGAGTCGATCCACAGAGAATAAATTTAGTAAAATAGAATGATAAGTAGAGCGAAAAGAAAAAAAGTTTGATTTGTTGAAGTAGTTGGAAACTTTTAGTTCAATAAGAAATAATAAAATAAAATGCTGGAGTTAGGGGATCCACTTTTAATATTTCAAATCTAGAAATCTCACTTATTAAAATATATAAATTGTCTTTGTTACCCAATTAATTTATCTCATGAATTAATTATGACAAAACATATAAAACCAACCATATAAGTGATGTTCATTTCTGTCGATAACAAGTCCAGTTAGGTACTTAGTTATGCCAAAATATGTAAAACCAGCCATATAGGCGGTAGCCATATAAAACCTCAAGATTTGTCAATAATTAATCTAGATTTAAATGAAGTTTTAATCATTAGATCATAATTTATTTATTATAATATAAACGAGATTGATCTAAGTTGTCATTATAAAAGCTTCACCATTTATCCCAATAAACAGAAATTAACTACTCATTTTGTAATTAAAAACACTCGTAATTTTATTACTGAAAGAAAAAGCCATTACAGAAAGCTTAAATAAATAAACACACAAGACACTCTTTTCCCAAAAATCTATAGAGAATTCAGAAAGAAAGTATGGAAATTTCTTCTGTGAGAGGCTTCAATTTATAGGCTGAGAAAGGTTCGCGCGTCGCGATGCTATGTCTGTGCGCGTCATGACGCTTCTGCCAGCTGGGAGACACATGTTGGAGAATGAGGGCGTCGCGACACTGAAGTCAGTTGTGTTGCGACGCGCTGAGCGGTGTCCACGGTGTCGTTGTCCTCATGGGCACGTCGCAACACTAAGGCCTTGCGTGTCGCGATATGCCTACAGAAATTCTTTTTTTACTCTTTTCCAAGTCTGGTTTTTCCTGTCGATCTTCCGAGTAGTATTTTATCTACCAAATAACAAAAATACACAATAAAACTATACAAAACATAATGTAAAATATTATTTCACTGATGTGCCAAATTAAGGGGATTAGTGAAACAATGAGTGTTAAATAATTGATTTTTCGTATAATAAATATGCTTTTTTTATTGTTCATTACACCCCCAACCAATTTATTACTAGTCCCTAGTAATTCAAGCGAAAACTAAAAGAAAAATTCTTATCCAAGTTAACAATTGTACATTTCTTTCTAAATGATCAAATAAATAAATTCTCCTGTTCTTTTTTCCATTCTTCCATACACTCATAAAACAAGGTATTAATCAATTGATTGTGCCCACAATATTCACATATATTTGTTGAAAAAAGAGTAATATTTTTGTCCTAAAATTTCATCAGAGTTCGCACCTTTTGGCAATGAAAGTTTATTTATAAATACATCTTTAATCCTTGTATCCAGCTTTGGGCCAGTGACTCCCAAACCAGTTGGTTTTAGGGCACTAGGTGTTATGACACCCATACGGACTTAATTCCTCAAATATCATATATATATATATATATATAAAGGTGTCCGATTTCTTTAAGCTTTCTTTTTAACCCTTGTAAAGAGCTTTGGGCCAGTGACTCCTAGACCAGTTGGCCTTAAGGCACTAAGTGTTAAAATACCCCTACGGACTTAATTGCTCGAGTTAAAAAGGCTACGAAAACGAACTTATTCAAACACAAACTCAAGCCCTACCGTTTTACACGAACAATCATTGCTTATTGAGGCAAGATGTCCGATTAATAAGTAAAAGCTTTATCATTTTTTAATCAAGCCCTACCTTTTTACCCGAACAATCAATGCTTGCTGAGACAAGATGTTTGGTTACTAAGTAAAAGCATGCTTATTTTTTTAAAAAAAAACACATATTTCACTGCCTTTAGGTGTTACCTCCAACAAACTAGAGAACTGAATATTACAAAATTTTCACTTACCACCCATGATCATATCTTAACATGTTGTTGATAATATATGTCAAATGAGCATAAAAAGATCAAATTTAATCAATATTATGGAGAATTCATAAATTTAAATAATTCAAAAAGAAAGGAACAACAAATAACTTATTATGAATTATTTTGAGATGCGTCTCAGGAGCGAAAACTCCTTACACATCCACCTCTTAACAATAATTCCACTTGGTTAGAAAATAATTTGCTGTTAGTTTGTGTGTGTATATATGTATATATATTCTTACACACAAAATAACAACAGAGTAAAAAAAAAAACTTTTTTTTAAAACAGTAACGAAACATGAAAATAATCTAGTAACCTATCTCACCCCCCAACCAAAATGAGACATTGTCCCCATTGTTTAAATGAATGAGCAATAGAGTTTATAAGATATCACTTGGTTAGTGTTGAATTGACAATTGCATTTACGACTAAAGATTACAGATTAAGATCCAAGTTTACTCTACGCTTTTTGCCACGATCGTTACTGGACCAGTTCAATTTGGAAAGAATATGGTCGATTTTTGGTTCATAAGCTAAGAGTTGGTCAATTAAATCATCAGTTTTTATTACGGTTAGAAAGATATCTCTTACTGGTTTTGAAATAAACCCATTTCTTTTGGCATCTTCAAAAAATACAAAAAGAAAATCGAAAAATCCATAACATTAAACAGCCCAATGGGTTTTTGGTGAATATTCAAGTTTGCCCATGACGTCACTGTGAATATTTCTTCCAACGTTCCTAGCCCACCTGGTAAAGCAATAAAAGCGTCAACATGATTGATCACTTCAGTGAGTCTTTCAGACATACTTGGGACAATACATTCTTCTCCATTTGATTTTCCGATGATATTGTCCTCTATTAAGGGTTTTGGAATGATCCCCAAAACTTTATTGCCACATTCGTGTACATCCTTTGGAACACACCCCATCAATCCAAGATTGCCACCGCCATATACTAAGTGCATATTTCTTACCGCCATAACTCTACCCAATTCTTTTGCAGCCTCAGTAAATTCTGGTTTAGTTCCAAAGCTAGTTCCACAAAACACACAGATATTAGTGACTCGTCGTCTTGAAGTTGTCTCCATTTGTGCTATCTCTCTTAGCTAGATGTGTTGAAGAGAGAGACGTGACGAGCTGAGTTTATAGATCCTAAAAAGAGTGAGTAATAAAAGCACTAGTACCTGAAAAATGACAATCATTAGATGAACATGAAAATAAATCGTGATAGTCAAAAAGTTTAGATACTGTCGGCAAAAAGTAATAACAATAAATTAATCAAAACAGTAATTGAAAGTAAAGGAAATCAAGCAATAAATATGTACTGGTAGTTGTGATTATGGCTCACATCTTCCTCTAGATTTACGTTCAATAACGGCTTGAACGCCCTCTATGGATCGGGAATAGGCTTCCCATCCAATTTTCTTATAAATTGACAAACATGGTCTTTTAAATTCAGATTCTCGAGACTGTATTATTGTCTTTCTTTTTGAAATTGTGTATGTAACTTGCGAATCTCACGATGAACATATCCACTAGGATGCGTCTCAAGAGACAATGATATATCATCTAAAGACTCCTTACTCAAGCAATCTCTAATGAATTAATTTTACCTTCACGATTATCAAAAACCATTCCTAAAGAATGACAACGAGTGTTGCACGTGCACCGTGCATATTTATAACAAACACCTAATTGTTTAGCTCTTCATTTTTTAACATAAGTGTTTTTCCATAAACCAGACATGTAAGAAATGAAAGAGTCAGATGACCCACCTGTCATTCGAACTTTTTCTTCAATTACCTAACGAATATCACTATGAATACCATGAATCATAAGAAGCCTCATTCTTTATGTGCGTGCTTTGTAAATTTTTGTCAGAGCATTTTGGGGAAGAGAAGGAAAATATTTGCGGAGTTTTGTGAGAGTTTCTTTCATTCTTTAGTTGTAGGGTATCAGTAATTTTAGGAGACTGAAATAACCGACTTTGACTCATGGAGTATTGTTATTTGCTGCTTAACCGGGGTGTGAAAATAAAAAGAAAAGACAAAAATGATACAAAACTAAGAAAAATGGAAATTAGAAAAATATTAAACAGAAAAGAAAATAAACTACATCAATCACGGTATACTGGGTTTGAAAGGAAAAAAAACTCTTTAAAATTTGAACAATCCAAAAATGGTTTCAAACGTTGTCCATTCACTTTAAATACATCACCATCCCTAAGATTATCAATGTCAATAACCCCGTATGGATAAATGTGTTTCACAATGAATGGGCACTCCATTTGGATTTCAAATTTTCACGAAATAAATGAAGACGAGAATTATAAAGCAAAATTTTTTGACCAACTTCAAATATTTTTCGTGAAATTCGACTATCATTAAAGGCCTTAGTTTTAGCTTTAAGGATTTTCGTATTCTCATATGAATCAATCCTTAACTCTTCAAGTTCATTTAATTACAATTTACGTTCGTGACTGACATTTTTAAGGTTTGAATTGAATGCTTTAATAGCCCAATATACTTTATGCTTAAGTTCTACATGAAAATGACAAAGTTTTCCATAAACTAGACGATAGGGTGACATTCCCAAAGACATTTTGAAAACTGTTCGGTATGCCCAAAGTGCATCAGTTAGTCGAAGAGACCAATCTTTGTGATTTGGGTTAACCATTTTTTCTAAAATTTGTTTAATTTCCCTATTCGCTAGTTCAACTTGATCATTCGTCTGAGGGTGATAGGAGGTGGAAACTTTATGTTGACCCCATACTTTTTCATTAAGGACTCAAAGGGTCTGTTACAAAAGTGTTTACCTCCATCACTTATAATGGCCCGAGGGATTCCAAATCGACTTAAAATATTTTCTTTTAAAAATTTGATCACAGTTGTGTGATCATTGTTCCGACAAGGAATCACCTTGACCCATTTTGAGACATAATCGACTACAACTAAAATATATAAAAATCCAAATGATGGTAGAAATGGGCCCATGAAATATATCCCCCAATAATCAAAGATTTCGACGACAATGATGAGATTTAAAGGCATCATATTTCTTTTTGAAATGGATCCTAACTTTTGACAGTTTTCATAAGTTTTGCAGAAAGCGTGTGTATCTTTAAAAATGGTGGGCCAATAAAATCCACACTACAAGATTTTTATAGCGGTTTTTTTAGATAAAAAATGACCTCCACATGCTTCTGAATAACAAAACTGAATAACACCACTTATCTCACTATCCGGTATATATTGTTTGAAAATATGATCAGGGCAACACATATATGGATCATCCCAATAGAATCTTTTGACTTCGGTAAAAAAATTCTTCATGTCTTGTTAGCTCCAGTCTGGAGGTATCTTTCATGTTGCAAGAAAATTGACAATATTAGCATACCGATGCATTGTGTTTACAGAGAATAAAAACTCACCGGGAAATGAGTCATTGATGAGAGTTGTATCAATTAGTGGCTCATTTGGGAGTCTCGATAAATGATCTACAACCACGTTCTTTGCTCATTTCTTATCTTTAATTGTGATATTGAATTCTTGAAGCAACAAAATCCACCGTATTAATCTTGGCTTTGCATCTTGTTTAGACATCAAATATCTAATAGCAGCATGATCAAAATAGACAATGGTTGAAGAACTAATTAAATATTCGAAATTTATCCAATGCGAATATTACAGCAAGTAGTCCTTTTTTCTGTGGTAGTGTAATTCATTTGTGCACTGTTTAAAGTTCTACTTGCATAATCTATTACATGTGCCTTACTTTCCTTTCTTTGTCCTAGCACTGCACCAACTGCATAATCACTAGCATCACACATTAGCTCAAAGGCAATGACCAATCAGGGGATTGCATAATAGGAGCAGAAGTCAAAAGACTGATAATTTTTTCAAAAGATTTTTGACATTTTTCAAAAGACTGATAATATGAGGTTACATAAGGGTCTGGATATGGTACTAAAGTTTTTAATGAACCTCTATAAAATCATGCATGTCCTAAGAAAGAACGGATTTCCCTGAATGTTTTTGGTGATGGCAATTTAGAAATTACTTCTATTTTTGCCTTGTCAACCTCAATACCTTTAGATGACACAACGTGACCCAAAATAATTCTTGAATTAGTCATGAAATGGCATTTTTCCCAGTTTAATACAAGTCCATTTTCTTCACATATTTTCAAAATATTTTCCAAATTATTCAAGCAATTATCAAATGAATTTCTAAAAACAGTTATATCATCCATAAAGACCTCAAAACAGTTTTCAACCATGTCAAATATACTTAGCATGCATCGTTGGAATGTTGCAGGTGCATTACAAAGTCCAAAAGGCATTTTCCTAAATGCAAATGTTCCAAAGGAGCATGTGAATGTGGTCTTTTCTTGGTATCTAAATAAATGGTACCATCAAGAAATAATAGTATGGAAGTCTAACTACTCTTTCCAAAATTTGGTCAAGAAATGGTAAAGGAAAATGATATATTCTAGTTGTGTCATTTAGTTTTCTATAATCAATGCACATACGCCAACTAGATGGGATGCGAGTTGGAATACTACTCTTATAAGAAAATATTATCCGAGAGAGTGGCGATTCTCTGTTGTATCTTTACAAACTTCATGTGTTTCAACAAATGACCCAATCATACCCTTATGACCGAATCTTTTGAACCGGGGAAGGAGAATGTCAAAGTTATTTGATCCACACATAAGATTGTAAAGACCTCAAGTCTAAGGACTAGTCATACAATCGATACATGAAAGTTCTCACAGACATATGGGATAAACACTCCATTTGAAAACTTTATGCGGTCAGTTCGATGGACACGAGCAACTCATGCATCCATGTGATACTGATGAGTGGTAAATGTATCACTATTTCTCATTCATTTGACCTAATATTTTGTATAGTTTCTTGAGTTTTGTGAATATTTTAATGTGTTTTGTGTTATTTTGTAGATAAATAAATGATCGGTGCGTAATCACACGCTTATAACGCATGCGCACGTATCGTTCAAGTAGTATAAAAGTATCGATCCCACGAGGACTTAAAACCTTTTGTCATTAATTTATGAAGTTAAATATTTACAAATATCTAATGGATTGGTTGTTTGATTGGGTGGCGACTTTAAAACTTAAAACAAGTAAATAAAATTGCTTGAAAGTAGATTGAAAAAGATTCAAATTTATAAAACTATCCAGAGTTGTGAATCCTTACAATATCTTTTTTAAAAGATGATGTGGTTATTTTACGTTTGTGTAATATATTGGTCTATTAACCTGGAACACGAAATTATGTAAAAGCCTCTTCCGATGGTCAAATACAAATACCAGTATAACCCAATTAATCATATTCCTATGTTAACCAAGTTATCTGAATTCATTAAGATTAAGTTCCAATTATGGCTACCCCCGTCCGACAGGTATATTCCTATCCTGTAAGGAAATCTATTAAAGGTTTATCTATCCTCAAGGAAGATCGTGGGCTATTGAGTCTAAGGTCTTTAACCTAAAATCTCTTTTCCAAGTTCATTTTAAATTTACCGAATCAATCTTATTAATGGTCAGTTAACAAGATGCATTAAGACTAAGGCTCAATAAATAAACCTTTATATTACCCAAACCGTAATTTAACCCCTTATAAACCGATGATATTGGACTTCATCACAACCCCAGATAACTGGTTTAGTTACGACACATATTTACGGGTAGTAGAAACGTAAATAAAAGAAAAGACATAAAGTAAATGCTGAAAAGTAAATGCTAAAAGTAAATGACGAAAAGTAAATGGTGAAAGTAAATTGCTGAAAGTAAATTGCTGAAAAGTAAATAAAGTAAAAGTACAATAAAAGAAAATGTTGAGGTAAAAGGATCCACTTTTATTACTTCTATTTTAGATATCTCCCTTAATATAATATATTAATCTTGTATGATAATTACCAACCAGCCATATAGGCGGTATCCAGATTAAGTCAAATTAATAATTAATTACCAACCGACCAATCAGGCGGTATCCAGTTTAGTCAGGTTAAAACCAATTTAAATAATTACCAACCGACCAATATGGCGGTATCCTCGTTAAGTCAAGTTTTAACTAGTTTATATATTATAATTAAGAGATTAATCTAAATATTAGTAATAAAAATTTTACCTTTTACCCCAGCAAAGGGGAGTTACCTCCTCATTACTGAAAAGTAAAAACTGAAAATTAAAGAAAGAAAAGTACTGTGCGTAAAAGTAAATTGCGGAAAGTAAAAACTGAAAAGTAAAGAAAAGAAAGTGCGAAAGCGGAAATTAATTACTGAAAGCTGTAAATAAACAAACAAGATACAATCTTCTTAGTATTCTTAAGGAATTCCTTAGAATAAAGTCTGAATTTACAAATGAAATGGCTTGGTATTTATAGGCAAAATTTTGCCTCCATCAAATCATCCACCAAATCCATTATTAATTGCTCCACTAATTGCTCTACCAAACTCACTATTAATTGCTCCACTAATTTCTTATCATGTTTGGTGGTGATTTGATAATTTTTATTATTTATTTATTAATTTATTTTTTGCTTTGAAAATGACTTTAATAATTACACACACACACTTCTGGATGGTTCATCCATTTCAGGCATGAAATCTTCAGAATTAGAAATTATTTTGTCTTTCAAAGTTATAGATCTTTACGTCTTCTTTAATCTGGAACTTGAATCAGCTCAATCCGATATCGGAGTAAAACGTTATGCCCAAAATACGACAGATGCGTAAAATTGGAATTTCTAAAACTGCACTTCGTTAAAACGCCCTTCCAAGTTTCCAATCTCCAAAATTAATATGTCAAGTCCAATTTTTGCCCTTATTTGACCCACATTTCGTCCTAAATAATTTCATTGTGTCCCAATATTATTTTATCTGTAAAATAAACTAAAACACATCAAAACGTTCATCAAACCCGAGAAACTAAACAAAATATTAAGTAAAAGGGGCGGTAAATATTGATATATTTTCCGCTCATCACACCCCAAACCTAATATTTTTCTAGTCCTCGAGAAAAACAATAAAATTAAATACAAAAAAAAATTAAAATTAAACTAAGCCACTTTCGTAGGGATCACGGTTGCATTTAGCATATGCAACAAGCCTTTAAACCCCTAGGTGTCCCTAGTGGACGAGTTATAGTCTCGTGAGGGCTTACAGCAACGATACCCACAAACGTTTTACAAAAGTAAAAAGATAATAAAACTAATGCACACAAAAGCAAAAAGACAAGAGAAAAGAGAATAAAGAAGTTAGTGACTAATCAGGTGAAACTTCTACTCCAAGTTACTAGTTGTTTTCTTTCTTTCTAAATTACTGAATAAGTAAATTCTCCGATTATATTTACCATTCTCCATATGCACAGCCGACAAAATATTAATCAACTCATTTTTGTCCACAACAGTCACAAGTGCAGTTGATAAGAGAGTAATATTTTTGTCCTAAAGTTTTATCAGAATTCACACCTTTTTGCAGCAATGGAATAATTTTTTTGATTTTTCTGATTTTTTCTTTGATTTTTGATTTTTTTTTATACAATATCTTCCATCTATGTAGCGAGTGTTGGGTCGGTGGCTCCCAAACCAGTTGGCTTTAGGGCACCAGGTGTTAAGACACCCCTACGGACTTAATTACTCAGACTTCATATATATATATATTTTCGCAACATCCTTGATCCATGTAGCGAGCTTTGGGCCAGTGACTCCCAAACCAGCTGGATTTAGGACACTAGGTGTTAAAACACTCTTACAGACTTAATAACTCGGACCTCAGACGTTTTTTTTTACTCCATCACTTTTTGAGATGCTTTCTCCAATTAAACTAGAGCACTAAATATTACAAACTTTTCAATTACAACTCATGTCCGTATGTTACCATGCATGTTGATAATAACTGCCAACTGAGCATATGAAGATCCATTTTAGTCAGTATTATGGAGAATTCACAAATTAAAATAATTCAAAAGGAAATAAACAAAAATTAACTTGTTCCGAAATAGGTTTTAGACACGTCTCAGGAGTGGAAACTCCTTACTCAGCTATCTCTTACCAATTTCACATTTTTAGTCAAAATAAAAACACAAAACGCAAAATATTTTTGTAATTTTTGAAAAAATTTCAATTTTTTTTGTATTTTTCGAAAAAATTTGGACTAAAAATAAAAACAACACACCCTAAAAATAAGATATTGATTAACTAATTCCCTCCCCCAAACCTAAATGAGACATTGTCCCCAATGTCTTAAACAGTAGAAGAAGAGTTTAAAAGATAGCACATGGTTAACTGAAATTCTACACGAAAAGTTAAAAGTTAAGATCCAGATTAATCCAACGCCTCTTACCATGATCGTCCTCGGACCAATTTATCTTTGAAAGGATAGGGCCAATTTGTGGTTCATAGGCTAATATTTGGTCAATTAGATTCGGAGTAGTTTTGGCAGTGAAGAGGAGTTCTTTTAAAGGTTTTGACACGAACCCATTTCTTCGGGCATCATCAAGAAACACACAAAGAAAATCATAAAATCCTTCAACGTTGTACAATTCAAGCGGTTTCTGGTGTATGTTCAGGTTCGCCCAAGATAACACTGTAAAAATTTCCTCCAATGTACCCAATCCACCTGGCAAAGCAATAAAAGCATCAGCACGGTTAATCATTTCTACCAGTCATTCAGACATATCTGGCGCAATTAGTTCTTCTATGTTTGATGGTCCAATAAGATTTGCTTCTGCCAAGGGTTTTGGGATGATTCCCAAAACGTGACTGCCTCCCTCCTGTACAGCTTTTGAAACGATCCCCATAAGTCTAAGATTGCCTCTGCCATATACTAAGTGCATATTCCTTGCAGCTAAGACTCGACCCAATTCATGTGCTGCTTCTACGTATTGTGGCTTAACACCAACACTAGTACCGCAAAACACAAAGATATTTTCAACTCGTCTTCTTGAAGTGGCTTCCATGTTTTACTTTGGATGTCTTCAAAAGTGCAATGATGAGTTGAATTTATAATACCTGAAAAGAGTGAGTAAAATAATAGCACTAGTACCTGCCAAATGACAATTATTAGTTAAACAGTAAAATAAATCGTGATAGTAAAAAAGGTATGGATCCTGTCGGAGAAAATAAAAGAAAACAACAAAACAAATTACAATTATTAGGAAAATACAAAGAGATATAATATGTACAAGAAAAGTAGCAGCTTGATTGACGTCTATGCGTCAGGGACAAGCTTCCCATCCAATTTTCTTATAAATTGGCAAACATAGTCTTTTTGAGTCAGATTCCCAAGACTTAACTATTGTCTTTCTTTTTGGAATTGTATATGTAATTTACGAATGGCTATATGAACATATCCACTGGGATGCGTCTTAAGAGTCGAAGATATATTATCTACAGACTCCTTACTCAAGCCATCCCTAATGAATTTAATTTTGTCTTCGCGATTATCAAACACCATTCCTAAAGAACGATAATGAGTATTGTAATTCCAGCGTGCACATTTGTAACAAACACCCATTTTCTTAGATCTACATTTCTTTGCATATGTGCTTCTTCCAAATCTAGGCAAATAAGAATTACAGGAATCAGAATACTCATCTGCTAATCGGACCCGTGCTTCGATTACCCAACGAATGTCATTAGGAATATCATGGATCATCAGTAGTCTCATCCGTTCCAAGCGAGCTTTATAGACTTTCATCAGAGAGTTTTGAGGGAGAGAAAGAAATTGCTTGTGAAGATTTTCGAGAATTTCTTCCGTCCTGAAATGTCTTAATCTGCAAAAACTAAACACACAAAATTAAATCACACCAAATCACAATATATACACAAATTGCATGGGTTGCCTCCCTGTTAGCGCTAAGTTTAACGTCATCAGCTAGACGTGACTTCTCGAACGTTAGGCTGGATCTGAAAGTGTGACATTTTCTTTTTGTCGCTCAAATGATTCTCCCCAGTAGTGCTTGACACGCTGACTGTTAATCTTGAATGTGTTGTTGGTGTTGGGATCCAGTAACTCAACAGCTCCATATGGTAAAACCTGAGTGATCACAAATGGACCTGACCACCTTGATTTCAACTTTCCAGGGAAAAGTTTCAACCTTTAATTGTATAACAACACATGTTGCCTTGGTTCTAACTGTCTGTGCACTATTTTTTTGTCATGTCATTTCTTGGTCTTTTCTTTGTACAATCTGGCATTCTCATAAGCCTGTAGGTGAAATTCCTCCAATTCATTGAGTTGGTGAAGTCTTTTCTCTC
Organism: Zanthoxylum bungeanum; assembly: GCA_019454045.1. Taxonomy (NCBI): domain Eukaryota; kingdom Viridiplantae; phylum Streptophyta; class Magnoliopsida; order Sapindales; family Rutaceae; genus Zanthoxylum; species Zanthoxylum bungeanum. Next base: position 49,442 of record SKCR01050694.1, read on the forward strand.
ATGCAGCTTGTGGATCAAGATTCAACTTCTTCAGTGCCCAGTACGCCTTGTGTTCAAGCTCAATTGGCAGATGGCATGCTTTCCCAAACACCATACGATATGGGGACATACCAATGACTGTCTTGTAAGCTGTTCGATAGGCCCATAATGTGTCATCCAATTTTTTTGACCAGTCCCTCCTTGTTGATCCAACGGTTCTCTCTAAGATTCTTTTGATTTCTCTAGCTGAAACTTCAACATGTCCATTTGACTGTGGATGATAAGCAGTGGCAACCTTGTGAGTAACTCCGTATTTGGATAGGAGTGCATCAAAGTATCTTTGGCAGAAATGTGAGCCCCCATCACTGATAATTGCCCGAGGTGTTCCGAACCGAGTGAAAAATTCCTTTTTCAGGAATTTGATTACAACTTTTGAATCATTGGATGGCAGTGCAATTGCTTCGACCCATTTGGAGACGTATTCTACAGCAACCATGTTGTACAAGTTTCTGAATGATGGAACAAAGGGTCCCATGAAATCTATACCCCACACATCGAATATCTCCACTTCCAGAATGTTTTACAACGGTCCTTCATTTCTCCTCGAAATATTTCCCGTTCTCTGGCACCTGTCACATTGAAGAGCAAAAATATAAGCATCTTTAAAAAGAGTGGGCCAGAACAAACCTGATTGTAGGACTTTAGCTGCAGTTTTATTTCCGCTGAAGTGTCCGCCATATGGTGATGAATGACAGTGCTGCAAAACACTATTGACTTCCTCATGTGGAACACACTGTCTTAGTAGTTGATCATCATAACATTTGAACAGGTACGACTCATCCCAGACATAATGCTTGACTTCTTTAAAGAACTTCTTTCGTTGCTAAGTTGTCCATTCCAACGACCATTTTTCTGATACAATGAAATTGACATAGTCAGCATACCAAGGGACATCCTGTTGTTTCATGGCAAATAGTTGTTCATCTGGAAAAGTTTCTTTGATTGTCAGTTCTTTGCCAGCTGTTTCTCCATTCTCAAGCCTCGATAGATGATCTGCCACCTGATTCTCTATCAATTTCCTGTCTCGAATTTCCACGTCAAATTCTTGCAGAAGAAGTATCCAACGGGTTAATCTGGGTTTGGCATCTTTCTTCATGATAAGTATTTGATTGATGAATGATCTGTGTAGACCACCACTTTGGGACCCATCAGATAGGAGCAGAATTTGTCAAAAGCGTACACAACTGCGAGCAACTCCTTTTCAGTGGTTGTGTAGTTGAGTTGAGCTTCATTCAAAGTTCTGCTAGAGTAATAAATGGTGTGGAAAATCTTTGCTTTGTTTGTCCCAAAACTGCACCTACAGCAAAATCACTAGCATCACACATCACTTCAAATGGAAGGGTCCAGTCTGGTGCTACAATGATGGGGGCAGAAATCAGCTTTTGTTTTAAGATCTCAAAAGCTTCCTGGCATTATTTGGTGAAGTTGAAAGGCACATCCTTCTCCAGAAGAATGCACAGAGGTTTATCAATCTTGGAAAAGTCTTTGATAAATCTCCTGTAAAAAACATGCATGTCCGAGAAAGCTCTGAATTCCTTTGACAGATGTCGGAGGAGGTAGTTTTTCAATTATTTTAATCTTTGCTTTGTCTACCTCGATTCCCTTTTGTGAGATCCGGTGACCAAGAACAATGCCTTCATGTACCATGAAATGGCATTTCTCCCAATTGAGTATCGGGTTGGTATTTTCACATCTTTGTAACACTGTTCCAAATTTTGTAAGCAGTGGTCAAAAGAATCTCCAAACACAGAAAAGTCATCCATAAAAACCTTCATACTCTGCTCCAACATGTCTGAGAAGATGGCCATCATGCAACGATGAAATGTAGCGGGGGCATTACATAATCCAAATGGCATTCTGCGAAAAGCAAAAGTACCATAAGGACATGTAAATGTGGTTTTCTCATGATCTTCTGGGGCGATGGCAATCTGATTGATCCTGAATATCCGTCCAGAAAGCAATAGAACTCATGTCTCGCCAGTCTGTCTAACATCTGGTCAATGAATGGTAGCGGAAAATGGTCATTTCTCGCGGATTTGTTCAGCTTACTGTAGTCCATGCATACTCTTCATCCAGTCACCGTTCTTATTGGAATCAGTTCGTTCTTTTCATTTGTGAAAACAGTAATTCCTCATTTCTTCGGCACACACTGCATAGGACTTACCCAACTGCTATCTGAGATGGGGTAAATGATGCCAGCATCCAACCATTTGATGATTTCTTTCTTCACGACCTCCTTCATGATTGGATTGAGTCTCTGTTGATGCTCCACTGTGGGTTTGTATTCATCGTTCATCAGAATCTTGTGCATACAAAATGATGGACTAATGTCTCGAATGTCTGCTATAGTCCAGCCAATGGCCTTCTTGTACTCTTGTAATACTCTCAGTAATTTTTCTTCATGCTCCTCCAATGTTAGCGAAGAAGAAATAATAACAGGTAATTCAGAAGAGTTTCTAAGAAATACGTACCTGAGATGGCTCGGAAGTAACTTCAGTTCCAACTGCGGTGGTTCTTCAATTGAAGGCTTGATTCGATCTTTCTTTGGCAGTTCGAGGCTTTCCACTTGTGGTGTCGCTTTGAATCGGAATGGTTTATCAAGGTAGTTGATACATTCCAGGATTTCAGCATCTAGCTCGCTGTCAGTCATGTTGGTGATGCAAGCTTCAAGTGTATCCGTGGGATTTGGCTCCGTATCCTGAATGATACTATCAACAACATCAACTCTGAAGCATTCTTCTTCCTTTTCATCGCTCGGGAATTTCATGGCTTTGAAAATATTGAAGGTAACTTCTTGGTCCTGCACTTTCATGGTCAGTTCTCCTTTTTGCACATCAATAACAGTTTTACCTGTAGCCAAGAATGGTCTCTCAAGAATGATAGGTACTTCTTTGTCTTCTTCCATGTCAAGGATAATGAAATCTGCTGGGAGAATGAGTTTGTCAACTTTGACCAGCACATCTTCAACAACACCTCTTGGAAATGCGAGCGTTCGATCAGCAAGTTGCAACGAGACTGAGGTAGGCATTGCTTCTCCAATCTGCAGTTTCCTGTAAATAGAAAAAGGCATCTAGTTAACACTAGCTCCTAAATCACATAAAGCCTTACCGATGTAATGTTCTCCATTGGTGCATGAGATAGTGAAACTGCCAGGATCTTTCAACTTCGGGGGAAGTTTCCTCTGAATGATGGCACTGCATTCTTCCGTTAATGCTACTGTCTCATAGTCTCATAATCTCCATTTTCGTGAAAGAATGTCTTTCATGAATTTTACATAGCTGGGCATTTCTTCCAAAGCTTCGGCAAATGGGATGTTGATGTGCAGCTTTTTGAAAACCTCCAAGAAACGAGCAAACTGCTTGTCCAGTTTGTTTTTCTGAAGTCACTGTGGAAAAGGTGGAGGTGGAGTTATTTGATTTTTTCCTTTGCTTCTTTTTCCTCCGTTTGTTGCCCTGTTTCTTTTGGAATTTCTTCAATGGATGCCTTGATTCCAATGTCTTTGTTGATCTCAGTACCGCTTTTCAAAGTAATGGCTTGACATTCCTCTTTCCCTCTGTTCCTTGGATTTGGTTCTGTGTTGCTGGGAAGATTACCTGGCGGTCTGTAACTCTAAGCATTGGCCAGTGTCCAATTTGATTCTCCAGTGCTTTGATAGAAGCTGATTGGTTCTGAAACATAGCATCATACTTTTTTAACTGAGCCAACACTTCTGCTATTCCTGGTTCATTTTCCTGCTCCTGGCCTTTGTTCTGTTGCTGGAATCCAGGTGGTGGATAGTTCTGCTGTTGGAATCCAAATGGTGGATTGTTCTTTTGCCCTGAATTGTTGCCCCATGAAAAATTGGGATGATTCTGTTGGGTTTTCTAGGTCAAACCAAGATCAATTAAGCAAGAAATCATGTGAATACATCAAAGTAAAGTAGCGGAAAATACTCACTCTGATCGGCTAAGGATGTGTAGAGTTCAAAATTTTTGCCTCCATGGAAATTGCTCCAAGCTTCTCCTTTGATGTATGTTGAGCTTCCAAGCTTGTCCTTGAATTCCAAACTCATGGATAAGTGTCCCTAACACCTTAGAATGACTCCTTGGATGTGCTAGCACCTTTGATTTTGAAGCAAAATCAAGAAGCAAGAACCCTAGGTTTACGCCAAAAATGGAGAAAAAGATAGGGCCATTTTCGGCCTTTGAGAGAATAGTGTTTTTTTTTCAAGTTGTGTAATTGATTTCTAAAATCAATAATGCCATATACCAAATCAAAGTTGGTATTAGTCATTCACAAATCAAATTAAAATAATGCTTGTGTGTTTTACAAGCTTCCACCATCCACCAACTTCCATCAACCAAAAAGGTAAACAAAGTTGACTAGTGATGTGACTTGTGGGCCCCACTTAAATTCAAAATCCGAGTGGGCCCCACTTAAATTCAAAATCCGAGTGGGCCCTCAAACATGTTCCGGGCTCGGGTTTGTTAATTCTGAATTAACGAATTTTCCGTTGCGACTTAATTAAATCAAATTTAATTAAATAATTATGCCTAGCAAAATTATTATTCACGTCGCTCGCGAATTAATTCTAAATTAATTTGTTCGCCCGAATTAAAATCCAATTTTAATTCCGTTATGAAATCTAATTTCATTTAATATATCGAATATATTATTTTATCGATTAATTCAAAATTAATCGTTCTCTCTTTATTAATTGGATTTTATCCCAGATAAAATTCTCTGTAATTAATCCTAGATTAATTTTCTCTCTCTTTCAATTAATCCCAGATTAATTATGTTCGAGTCATACATCATCGGTGAATCTTCGGGAAGCGACCCATGAGATCCCTGGATATGTTGGCAGTAAATTCGGTCATCGGAATATCCGAATACGTGCGTACCTAGTACCACGTTCTTACCGATTTACAAGACATGGTTGGCTTCTAGCAAAGCACCGTGCCTACCCAAATCTCCAGAAATATTCTTTTAAAGAATATGTAATCTGTGTCAGGCGTAGTATACGTAGTTTTGCGTATTGCGATCCAGTATCGAATGTCACATGCTAGGCCTGGGGGATGGAATTGTGTCTGCCCCGTACGAAGCACATATCAGATCTCTGGTAACTAGTCTCTATAATCGGATAAAGATGACCTAGTCATATTATCCCGATGACTGCAGTACATAGAAGTACTAGTTCCGTATCCTACGTGATCATCATCTCCATATGACTGGAGTGATACTTCCATCTTGACATGACACCCAATACACTATAATTCTCAGTATACCCAGAAGAGGCGTACACAGATCCTGTTAAGCCCCGGACGACCAAAACCAAAGCATACTGATTGTCGTAAGTATTAGTGATGCAAGTCTCAGGTTAAGACCAAATACACCTACCCTGATTCGGACTCCCATAGACATATAGTCATACTACCAATGGAATTCCGAGGGGTCTATCCAGAGCGAAGTTGTTCCCGTACCATCGGTAAACACAACCTCCTATCACACTTGCATAAGTATCCAATACTTAAATACATGAGAACTATGTCGTTATGCTACCACAACGCGCACAAGTGCAATACTAATCTATTACACATTATCGATGTCTAGTCTCGATAATACTACGACTAGGGATATTTAATGATTAAACCTTAGTGGATTAATATTGTCTCATATCTTATTAATTCGGTACTAATCATATGGACTTTTATCATTTATGTATCTTGATAATCCAATTACAAATGATAAAAGAGCAATTTCCTTTGTCATATAGTTAATTTGTACAACACACCATGTTCTGTACAAATAGTGATGCTATGGGTCATAATTGTCCAACAGATTCCTCCACCTTGGGTTGTAGGTGTTGGAATATGGATTGTTCCTCTGTCTATTGAAATTGTTGATATAATTCACCGTTTCTTCAAGTTGGTTTGGTTCTGGTGCTCCTCCATATGGTGAACTTATGGATCCAGTGGTAAGAGTCTCCATGAATTTGCATATCTGATCCAGCTTGGCGTTGACTGCTGTATTGGCTCCAACTTCATAAATTCCTACAATTCTTTGGATCATGCTCCTTTCTGTTGGCCACAAGGAATTATTGTTGGCCATTTCTTCATTAGGTCCTAGGCTTGATCTTCTCCTTTTGCCATTAAAGCTCCTCCAGCAGTAGCATCGATTGTGGTTCTCATCAGTCCAGAAAGTCCATTATATAAAGTTTGTACTTGAAGCCATTTTGGAATCTCATGGTGAGGACATTTTCGGAGCAAATCATTGTACCTTTCCCAAGCTTGGTGGCTAAAGTGTTCCAAGTTGTGATGGAACCTGCTGGTGGTGAATGTAGCCAAGCTTTAGCTCTGTCTTTCAAGGAGTATGGAAAAACCCGCAGTCTCATTGCTTCTTCAGCTCCTCGGTTGTAATTGAAAGTGCCACAAACTTCCAGGAAGTTGCTGATGTGGGTATTAGGATCTTCAGTTGCTTTCCCCCCAAACTGCACTGATTGCTGAATCATCTGAATGCATGTTTTGATGTCACACGTATTTGTTGGTAAAGGAGGAAGTACAATACATGAAATGAAGCCGTCGGCCACCGGAATGGTTCTGTCTCGAATGGGTATTGGTGGTGCAACTTCCAAAGGTTCAGGTTCCATGTTGACTAAAGCTTCTTAGCCTTCTCGCCTTTCTCTTCTCAACTGTCTGATGGTTCTTTCAATTTATGGGTCAAGCGGTCGGAGTTCAAAGCTTCTGGTTCATCTCATGTAGTTTCTAAGAACCTGAAACACAAGAAAACAACAACAATAAGTAAAAAGAAATTAGATACAAGTAAAGGTGTCTAACCTCAAAATTAATAGTGAAAGATAAATAAGTCCCCGACAACGGCGCCAAAAACTTGACCGGTGCGTAATCACACGCGTATAACGCAAGCGCACGTATCGTTCAAGTAGTATAAAAGTATCGATCCCACGAGGACTTAAAACCTTTTGTTATTAATTTATGAAGTTAAATATTTACAAATATCTAATGGATTGGTTGTTTGATTGGGTGGTGACTTTAAAAATTAAAACAAGTAAATAAAATTGCTTGAAATTAGATTGAAGAAGATTCAAATTTATAAAACTATCCAGGGTTGTGAATCCTTCCAATATCTTTTTAAAAGATGAAGTGGTATTATGTAAAAGCCTCTTCCGATGGTCAAATATAAATACCCAGTATAACCCAATTAATCATATTCATATGTTAACCAAGTTATATGAATTCATTAAGATTAAGTTCCAATTATGGCTACCCCCGCCCGACAGGTATATTCCTATCATGTAAGGAAATCTATTAAAGGGTTATCTATCCTCAAGGAAGATCGTGGGCTATTGAGTCTAAGGTCTTTAACCTAAAATCTCTTTTCCAAGTTCATTTTAAGTTTACCGAATCAATCTTATTAATGGCCAGTTAACAAGATGCATTAAGACTAAGGCTCAATAAATAAACCTTTATATTACCCAAACCGTAATTTAACCCCTTATAAACCGGTGATATTGGACTTCATCACAACCCCAGATAACTGGTTTAGTTACGACACATATTTACGGGTAGTAGAAACTTAAATAAAAGAAAAGACATAAAGTAAATGTTGAAAAGTAAATGCTAAAAGTAAATGACGGAAAGTAAATGCTGAAAGTAAATTGCTGAAAGTAAATTGCTGAAAAGTAAATGCTGAAAGTAAATTGCTGAAAGGTAAATAAAGTAAAAGTACAATAAAAGAAAATGTTGAGGTAAAAGGATCCACTTTTATTACTTCTATTTTAGATATCTCCCTTAATATAATATATTAACTTTGCATGATAATTACCAACCGACCAATCAGGCGGTATCCAGTTTAGTCAGGTTAAAACCAATTTAAATAATTACCAACCGACCAATATGGCGGTATCCTCGTTAAGTCAGGTTTTAAAAAGTTTATATATTATAATTAAGGGAGATTAATCTAAATATTAGTAATAAAAGTTTTACCTTTTACCCCAGCAAAGGGGAGTTACCTCCTCATTACTGAAAAGTAAAAACTGAAAATTAAAGAAAGAAAAGTACTGTGCGTAAAAGTAAATTACGGAAAGTAAAAACTGAAAAGTAAAGAAAAGAAAGTGCGAAAGCGGAAATTAATAATGAAAGCTGTAAATAAACAAACAAGATACAATCTTCTTAGTATTCTTAAGGAATTCCTTAGAATAAAGTCTGAATTTACAAATGAAATGGCTTGGTATTTATAGGAAAAATTTTACCTCCATCAAATCATCCACCAAATCCATTATTAATTGCTCCACTAATTGCTCCACCAAATCCATTATTAATTGCTCCACTAATTGCTTATCATGTTTGGTGGTGATTTGATAATTTTTATTATTTATTTATTAATTTATTTTTTACTTTGAAATGACTTTAATAATTACACACAACACATTTCTGGATGGTTCAACAATTTCGGGTATGCAATTTCAGAATTCGAAATTATTTTGTCTTTAAAAGTTGTAGATCTTTGGTTCATCAATTTCGGGTATGCACCATGCCACGTGTCAACATCACAGCCGATCTGCTAATGTGCACCGTGCCACGTGTCATCATCCTATGGTGCCGACAATCGCCATCGTCACGTGTCGACACGTGTCATCCCGCGTATCAGCCACATCATCATCCACGTCAGTAGAAGACCGAGTCAACCTGCCACGTGTCAGCCGCGTCATCATCAGCCAATCACAGCGTGCCACGTGTCGTAATTCTATAGTGCCGACAATCACTTTCACCATGTGTCGCCACATCATTGCCACGTCATTGCAACGTCAGCTCAATTATTGACTCATTTATCCGAATTGCCATGTGGCAGATAAGAATCTGAAACGGACCAATCAGCGCTTGACACGTCAGTGCGTCGCGATGCAAGAAGAAACTTACGCGTCGCGACGCGTGGGGCTTATTGACGCTTATAAATAGAGCTCGAAATTTCAGTTTCAGATGTACCTTTCTCTCTGAATTCTCTGATGTAAATAGGGAGTTTTCTATCTAGTTTATTTTAATTTCAGTTTTGTAATTAATTTTAATTACGTTTTGTAATAGTAATAGTAATTTACTTTCTTTACTTTTACAGTTTTTATTATTCAACCATGAGGAGGTAACTTCCTCCTGCTAGGGTGAAACGTAATTCTTTTACTATAGCTATTTAGATTAATCTCCCTTAATTATAATATATTGACTATTTAAAATTTGACTTAATGATGATACCGCTATATTGGTCGGTTGGTAATCATTTATAAACTGGTTTTAATCTGACTAAGCAAGGATACCGCCAGATTGGTCGGTTGGTAATTAAACTTTCTTACCGCCTATATGGCAGGTTTATGAACAAATTTTGATACCGCCTATATGGCTCGTCGGACTTAATTTGACTTAATCAGGTTACCGCCTATATGGCTGGTTGGTAAAATAATCACAAGTTAATATATTATATTAAGGGAGATATCTAAATTAGTAGTAGTAAAAGTTGATCATTTTACCTTAGCATTTTATTTTATTGTAATTTACTTTTCAACTTTTACTTTACCGCAATTACTTTTCAGCATTTTTACTTTATGTCTTTTACTTTTAAGTTTTTACTAGCCCTAGTTATGTGTCGTAACTAAGTTAGTTATCTAGGGTTGTGATGAATTCTAATATCACCGATTTATAAGGGGTTATTTTATAGTTTGGGTAATTTAAAGGTTTACCTATTAAGTCTTAAGCTTAATGCGTCTTGTTAATTGGCCACTAATAAGATTGATCTGGTAAATCTAAAATAAACTTGACAAAGGAATTTTAGGTTTCAGCCTTAGACTTAATAGCCCACGATCTTCCTTGAGGATAGATAACCCATTAATAGATTTCCTTATAGGATAGACATATACCTGTCGGGCAGGGGTAGCTGTAGGCACTGCATTTTTGCATATAAGTCCCGATGATGAGTCTCGCATGGAGACACTACCTCTTTTATTGTGGAAGTCGCGGGAAACGGACGTCGGAAGGGAAGAGTCAAGAATTGACATATTGTTGGATTTAATTCGCTGGAGTAGTTGTGGGTTCGCTTGTTGGACCTCCGTTTTAAAACACATCCTTAGCCCAAACCCCCGCGAGACACACACCAAGCCCACACATCACTAAACCACACACCAAGCCCATTAAATCACATCCAATAATAATTAAAACATTTAAAACACATGTCAAAAATTAAATTAAATCAAATTAAATTAAATAAATCACATACCAAAATTAAATAAAGTCAAATAAAATCACATCAAAAGCTTTCCTAATTCACTTAAATTACATTCCCTAATTAAAAGATACAAATCAAATCATATCCCTAATCAAAAGAGAATAAATCAAATTAAATCAAATAATTTCCCTAATTAAAAGATTTCCTTATCACATACTAATTTAAAAGATATTCCCTTTAATTACACAAATCACTTTCATATTCAAACAAGGATAAACACAACCCCCAACCTTTGCCTATAAAAAGAACCACAAACCAACCTTGAAACCCCGGGCTCATACAAATAATATTCTCACAAAAAAAAACCCAAGCATTCACACCTAAGACCTAAAGAATTGCCCTTGCATTGCCGTCCCAAAACAGAAACAAAGAGGCCATTGCCTTGCCGCATAAACTACCCATTGCCGCATATCCAAGAAGCCCTAAAACTGTCGCACCATAAGCCCTCTACCCACCAACCGACTAAACTGCCCCACCGAGCCGTGACAAATAAACCTCAATCATCACGCACACACTGCCCATTAACCAGCCATATTCCACGCAGCTCATCTCCCCTCAATAACCAACCAAAATACAAACTAACGTAACCAGCAAGCCTCCAACTCACTCATGCAAATAAGCCCTTCAAGCAGCCCCTCACCTCACAAATCAACCCCTCACGCATCCACTGCCCATCAACACATCAGCCACTGCAGCCCTAATCCACGTAAACCATACCAAAAACTATCCAGAATTCCTCCCAAAACTACATCAATATCACGGTATGAATGGAAGTTGCATATAACTCCTTCAAGTGAAAGATGATGGTTTGAACATCCATATCTTCGTGAGTTTTCTGAAGTTCGTCCGACATAGAGCCAAGCATTATGCAAACTGCTTGCTCATCATCATCGACGTGTTTCTTCCAAGCACCAAATATATTTTGGTCAGCATCTTCTGCGGGTTCATGGGGAAATGGTCTTTCAAGAACATAGAAAATCTTTTTTTTTCGTAAGACAATTTTAAGGTTTCTAAACCAGTCATTGTAGTTGTCCCCTTGAGCTTATGTTCATCAAGGATGGAACGAAGTGATACTCTGTTTGCCATTTGAATGTTTGTAAAATATTTTAACCCACCTGTTAAAAGAGAATGTTAAAATTAGGAATATGTTTTCATTAATGTTTCATAATAACATGGGCTTTTAATATTATGAAGTTTCTCCCACTCAATTGTTTTAAAATTTTAAGAAAATCGCATCAACCCCAATATGATGGATTTCTTGTGGGCAAGGATCCCATTATCATCATTTCATAACTCCGACTAGGGCCGGTCATTATAAAATACGATAATTAGGTAGGTTCCCAACCAATTTATGATATAAATCACAATTCCTTGATCATTGAGTTGGGCAATCAAACATGTCATAGCTTATGCTAGTCCTCGTGGACACCCAATCTTTGCCACTAAGTTATAAGACCACGCCTAATGGTCGCTGCGTCTTATAACTCAAAAAAGTCAAACCATTGTCAATAGTACGATTTAGGGACAAATTGGTATTAGTCAGTCTGGTAAAGCCTAGTCCTACCAATACGGTTTAAGCCCTTTGGGTCTATACTTTACAATGAGAGGCAAATTTTAGACTTAAATTATTATTGAGGATTTTAGCAAGTTTAAGTGAATAACTGTCAAATGGATTCCTCCATTGAAAACTCCCCAAAGGGAGGGTGGAGCGAACTCTCTTAAATACCCTTACCTCTTAGGCTCTTATTACCTTGGTGACAGGAATAAACAATAGATCCTCCAAATTATTCCAACACTTTAAATATGCTTTAAGGTAAGCTTTGAGTAAATGATTATCTAGATGTCTTCACAGCTTTTCCTTTTGGCTATAAAAAGGTAGTGAGTGAAGGAAGATACCAAATCATTATCTAACTCTAGTAATACCTTTAGTAAAATTAACTTTAGTTTGGAATGTTTTATTAACGCCTTGGTCTCACCCCACTTGCATCTTTTATAATGTCTTTTATTATAAACAAGTGATTTATATTTATTATCCTTAAAGGTAATAAATCTCTAAGTTCATCACGGAATAATTACTTAGCTAAGGGATAAGCAATACACTCTTTATTTCCTTAGAAAGTCTCTAGATGCTTGCACCCTAAAATAATCATGCCAATTCTAATCATACATAGAATCATCAAGCATATGAGTTTTAATATGTTGGAATTATTTTAGGCATTAAATAACTTTGATTAATATTTAATTATGATATTGCATTTTATTTTATTCAAATAAATTTACTATTCACGTTTTTTTACAGATGCTTGAACGTTAAATGCAATTTCATAATTCAAATCTTAACCAATTCATGAAAAACTTGTGCGTAAAATTAAGTTCAGGGTGTTAGCTTTCCAACAAGCTTTTACACACCCAAGTTTGACTTCAAATGAGAGAGAAATAATCAAAACAAAACGGCGCGCTGATACCACTGTTGGGAAGCGGCCGCGAGTGCGCAGCGGAAAATTTAATAAATCAAATTATGATGCCGTTATCTCTTTGCCCAAGACCCATTTGTTTTGATTATTCTACAAGCCTAGGCATGTTACTATATATTCTAAGCATACAAACTCATAAAACATGCAAAGAACATAAACCTAAACATGCTAACTATCATAAGAACTCTAATTAAAATAAAGAAAGAAAAAGACTTACTTGAACCGAAGACTCTTTCAGTCCTCCCTCCAATCTACAAGCTTTTCTCGAACTAGTAAGCTCTTCCACATTCCAAATAGCCACCCAAGTGTGTGGCCTCCAAAGGTGCACACACCAAAGCCAAAACTCAACGGCAAGACTACGCCTTGAGTTCACGGGTATTTCGCCCTTGGTGCTAGCCTAGGCAAATACCTCAAAATTTTTAACTCGAGGTTCCTCTAGTCAATTAGACTTAAGGATCCTAAAAATTAGTGGCTTACTCTTAAACTTTAGAGTTGCTCACTTATATAAACCCAAGATATGAAAGGTTTGGTGCAAAAATTTGTAAAGAATTCTTTGGGTTTATATAGGTGCTCCAAAGACAACAAAATTAATTAAGAATCCGATGTGGGATAAATGCTAATTTAATCTTAACCATTGGATCTTAATTTAGTGGTTTAATGAGATTATAAAACCCTAATAAGAGTTTGGGCCAAATTGGAATTCAAAACAAATAACAAAAAAATTTAATATTCACATTACTATTTATGTTTTTTTATTCCAATTCCCAAAGTACCCATATCGTCATTCACCAATCCTTAAACCACTATAGAACCTCATAAATGATCTGTTCAATAATTAAACACATTGAACCATTTATGAACAATTCCTACAACAATCATATATGCTGTTAAATTTGTACTGTGCACTGTTAACCATTGATTTCGACTTTGTTTTGTGAGACCTTTTGGGTTCCCCTCAAGTTGAACATGAAATGAATCGTGATAATTTAATCGAACATAAATTATCCTCTGATCATATTGTCGTTTGATTTCAATGACCAAGGTTGACATCTAGCAATATGTCAAGGCCCCCAAATTAGAATGAAAGATATATACCCATTCTGTATGCGATTTACATATGATACGGTCTCTCGCCTCACTATATCCCCACCATTTGACCTAGGGTATGGAAAGTGTCTACCCATATAGTCAAAGGTATGATGTTGATAGTGTCATGAATCGTGCTAACCCAAGAATCTCACATGATTCTTCCGCTGCGGCCACATTCTCAATCACTGATTACACATATCAAACCGCGAACTGGAATACTACTCTTATAAGAAAATATTATCCGAGAGAGTGGCGATTCTCTGTTTTATCTTTATAAACTTCATGTGTTTCAACAAATGACCTAATCATACCCTTATGATCGGATCTTTTAAACCGGGGAAGGAGAATATCAAAGTTATTTGATCCACACATAAGATTGTAAATACCTCAAGTCTAAGGACTAGTCATACAATCGATACATGAAATTTCTCACAGACACATGAGATAAACACTCCATGTGAAAACTTTCGACGGTCAGTTCGATGGACACGAGCAACTCATGCATCCATGTGATACACCAAGCGGACGGATCTCCTCTAGTAGCCTATAAGATCGGCTACCCCACTTAAGGGCGGATCATATCATCATGCTAGTCTCTCCACTTTGTGAACGCCCAAATTATTCACAAAATTATGACTAGGAACGTTTAAGAGTAATGATTCTCATAAGGCGTGGAAACCATCATCTTATTACTCCAAGGGCTTTATTATAATGTTTGATGATTCATATAAGTTATGTAAGACACGTATAATAAATATTTCCATTTTATTAATTAATGAAAATATTACAAATACATGTACATATAGCCCGTCCACAATTTGGGTATAGGGCATATCCCTAACACGAAAACCCCTTGGTATTTGGGCCGTAACTTTATCATACGACTCTGATTTTTATGAATTTTATATCGACAGAAATCTGAGATCGAGACCTACAACTTCCACATTGAATATTTTTCCAAATTTAGACCAGAAATAGGCCAAAAACTCAAGTTATAAATCTGGGTGAATAGTGTCACGAACCTATCTAAAAAAATCTCAAACTTTCTCAACATTTCTACACTTTTCTTTATTAATCCAAATTTCAATCGAGCCCTAGTATAAAAGGGGATTACTATTCAATATTTCAAAAAATAAGAAAATAAGAAGAAGAATAAAGAAAGAAAGAAAACGTGGAGGA
Organism: Zanthoxylum bungeanum; assembly: GCA_019454045.1. NCBI lineage: Eukaryota > Viridiplantae > Streptophyta > Magnoliopsida > Sapindales > Rutaceae > Zanthoxylum > Zanthoxylum bungeanum. Next base: position 64,489 of record SKCR01050694.1, read on the forward strand.
AGAGGAAAAGAGAAAGAAGAAGGAAGAAGAAAAAGGAAATAAGAAGAATAAGCAAATGAATGAAGCAAATACCAATCCCCAAGACTTAAAAAGAAGATTGGAAATATTTGGGGGCTTAGAGAATGAAGGAAATCAAGAAGAATAAGGTAAAGAAACTTGGCCCAAAACTTGGTTTGTTGGATTTTGAAAACATAATGATATAATTGAGATGTCGGCATGATAAGGATTGCATATTGATGATTGAAAAGTAAAGAAAGTAATTGTTGGAGTTAAGAACCCAAATTTTTAAAGTTTAAAGGGTTATTTAAATCAATGATATTGAGATTTAAAGAATTATTTGAAGTTGATAACTTGATGTAGAACATGTGAATTTGAAGTTCAATTGATTAGTTTGTGCAATAATTTTATTATGGAAATGTTTGTGGTGCTTTTGTGTAAGATGGACCTTGAAAACAAACACATAATTTTGGAAAACATGTCAGCATCGCGACACACAAGGGCTCACGTCGTGATGCGTGCTGGGGATTTTTGCAGATGTTTCTGGTATCGTAGACGTCGCGACGCGCAAGGTTCTGTGTCGCGAGGCGAAGGCAGAATTTCCCCAAATAATTTTTAGTTCATCCCAGTTTCACCTTGGCGTGTTAGAGGCCACCCTAAGGGTCTCGTATCAACCCGTATGAATTCATTACATCGTGGTGTACATATGATATACATGAAAATTATGACAAGCATGTAAATAGATAAATTTAGCCTGATTCTGTAATATGCTTCTCAGTCTATTTTTCTGATTTAGTTTATCAATTATAGATCATCGCATGAATTGTAATTTCCTTCGGTAAAGTAAATGATGCCAACTAAATTTTAAACCTGTGAGTGGACACTTTCCTTTTTACTTGATTTTCATTTCATATTTTTCATATCAGACTTATTTTTACGCTTTTAGGGCGTTAGTTGATTTTTACTGCAGTTATTTCATGAAAGATTATGTTTTAAGATATGTTTGAGAAAGAAATATTTTCCAAATATGATTTTATGATTTTCGAGGTATGTGGGAAAAACCCACCTCAGTATGTAACTTGTGACAGACTTGGAATTGACGGATGATATGTGCACATGTAGAGGACTGGGGGATGATGATACGTAACGCCCCCAGATCCTAGTTCAGGACTAGGGATGACAGATGCCCCTAGATCCTAGTTTCAGAGCTTGGGGGTAGTATAGATCTGCACCCCCATTTCTAGAATAATGGCTTGGGGGACGGCGATATGTAACGCCCCAAGACCAATAGTTTCAAGGACATTAGTGGCATGCTTTGGGGGACATCGATACGTAACGCTCTAAATTCATGTATTTACACTCCTGGCTCTAGTTAGGCGTATGAGGGATGGCGATAAATAACGCCCCCATACGTCAGGTTTTTCAGAGACAAAGATCAATTTTCAGAAATAATATTTAGATACAGATTTCAGAGTAAGTTTTCTAAAGAAGGATTTTCTAGAAAGAAACAGTTTTCAGAAACAGATATTTCAGAAATAGTTTTCAGAACATATTTTCAGAACCAGATTTTCAAAAGAAGATTTTCAGAAATAGATTTCAGAATTGATTTCTAAAACTTGAATTTCATAAAGTATTTCAATTGAGTCCACCAGAGTGTGTATAGAGTTTCAGTATTGTCAGTGTCAAAATAAAAGTTGTATGTCATGCATTGTATTGAATAAGTTATTGAAATGTGCTAATGTGATTATTTTCAAAGTTGTGATGTGTGGTATTAACGAGTACACGATATGAGCATTTGAGATGCATTTCATGTTGTTGAGTCGGGGCAATGGTCCATATGGATGAGAAATTCATTTGAGATTAGTTCAGTTAAGATGATTACAAATAGATAGTCAAAGGCTAAGGGGGATAGTACGGCCTATTCCCTGTCGGTAGCATCTTTCGGATTGGGGATGTTACACGTATAGACATGTAGGCATTTATTTGATAAGCACTAAATAACTCACCGAAAAAATTCATAATAGATAGCACATCAACATCAATAGGAATCTTACTGAGCCGAGTTGCATATCTAGTCTTTTTACTTGAGGTACCACGAAGATATATGAGCATCCTTCACACTTTGACAACAGTCATGTCACTGATCAATCCAGACTAGATTTTCACATGTTCGTTTGGAGTAGACTGATGCTTATGATATCTTATGATGTATCTAGAGAGGATATGTTAGTCTCATGTACGGGATTTAGGCATCCACTTCGTGATCCTTAAATCTCTACATAGTATATTCTGGAAACAAGTTCCGAATATTGATTGATAGATTATGAATAAGTCGCGACACATATATGAATTGTACTAATGCAATTCGAGGCAATATGCAATATGATCAACAAGTCAATGATATATTGCTTGTCCAGAGGGACCTATCACAAGGTCTAGGGTGAAGAAGATAAAAGAATCAATGTTTGGACTTGTTAAGGAGACAATGGTTGAGACTACCAAATGGAATATCCAGGCTTCAAAAACATTCAAGATGAGCTTGTCACATGAGGAACCACTATGAGTTACAATGATTCAAGCCTTGAATTGAATGCCCACTTATCTTGGGCATGTGTTATGCCACTTTTTTAGGCCTTATTCCTATTTCTTTATTTTAGTTTATTAATTATATGTAAAGGGCTGGACTTTATTTAATTAAGGTCTTTAGTTTTCAATATTATAATGTGCATGGTCCATGTTTGGTGTGACCTAAGGGTTTATTATGGGTTTAGGTGTGCATAGAGGGTTAATCAGAGTTAGATTATGAATTACATACACGTTGGTATGTTGGGTAGATTAAAATTTTATTATATAAATCTCTTATAGGCGTGTTTTAAAGAACTTATGCAATAATAATAATTCAATTATTTTCGTGAGAGAATATTCTCTTGTGTTCTTAACTTGGAACTTAAACTCATCAAATGATTTACACACATTGTAACGTTAACTTGCAACTAGGGTTTTTGAGGCATTATTCTCAACAGGTCTTAGTAATTCGACCTGATCACTTGGATTTCTTGGGTCAAGAGTTAACTTGTTCATGGGTTCATAAGACATAGTTCTTGTTGGGTTCGCATCAGGTACATTAGCAAAGATTTGACGTTCTCATATATATCTCTAGTACAATTCGGATTGCCTATGACGAATTGACTATATGATATATCTATAACTCGATTTGTATGGTTCACCACCGTTATTTGTGGTCATCATAATTTATAAGTGAGCAAATTATGGACACGGAATGTGTTCCGTGATAGATATACTTTAACCTAGAGAGTCCTATTAATAAAATATAATCATAGAACACTAAGACAATTAATTACAAATAATATGAATTATTCGTAACGTTATACATGTAGGGGCATTTTTCGTATCTAATGTGTATTTTTATTTGATACATAATTTGATTATGTACACATTAGTTCAAATTGAATTTTGATACATGTCAAATGAATAATTATTTAATTAATTTAATAATTATTTATTAAGAATTTTATTGGAATATTCTTTAATTAATTAATCAAGCTTATTAGATAAGTTTGAGATGTGTCAAAATAATATCCATGTAATTGTTGCATGTTTGGATTATTATTGGACCATGGGCATTTTTGTATATAATGTGTATTTGTATTTGATACATAATTTGATTATGTACACATTAGTTTAAATTGAATTTTGATACATGTCAAATGAATAATTATTTAATTAATTTCATAATTATTTATTAAGAATGTTATTGGAATATTCTTTAACTAATTAATTAATTAATTAATCAAGCTTATTAGATAAGTTTGAGATGTGTCAAAATAATATCCATGTAATTGTTGCATGTTTGGATTATTTTTGGACCATATATTAGAATTATTGAAATGATAAAATTACCACTCCTATTATAAAAGCTTATTTTCAGCCATAACCCTTGCATTATTGGCTTGGAAATTTTTTTCTTAATCTTGAAAGGTTCAAGAAGAGGGAAAAAAAAATTAGGTTTTTTTTAATTTGGTTTCATTTAAGTATCAAATTGGAAGCATTGATGGACTATTTACGAGAATAAATAAAGATTTACAAGGAAATTATGGTAATTTCTATTATCATTTGTGTTGTAAATGTAACATCCCAAGCCTCTAACTATCTGTTTGTAATCATCTTAACTGCACTAATCTCAAATGACTTTCTCAGGCATATGGACCATTGTCCCGACTCAACAACATGAAATACATCTCAAATGCTCATATAGTGTACTCGTTAGTACCACACATCACAACTTTGAAAATAATCACATTAACATTTTTCCAATAACTTATTCAATACAGTGCATGACATACAATTTTTATTTTGACACTAACAATACTGAAACTCTATACACACTCTGGTGGACTCAGACCCTCTAATGACTGCCATCAGTATCCATTCTTCTGAATTTGTCCTCAATGATCCTGCAAAACAAAACACCGGGAGTGGGGGGGTTAGATCGTTTGAACGATCTAAGTGAGTGGACGATTTTTAAAATGAAAATTGAAATACTTTATGAAACTCATGTTTTAGAAATCAATTCGAAATCTATCTGAAAATTTTTCTTTTCTAGAAAACTTCTCTCTGAAATCTATTTCTGAAAATATTCTTTTGAAAATCTGGTTCTATGAATCTGTATCTGAAAATCTGTTCTGAAAACTATTTCTGAAACGTCTGTTTTTGAAAACTGCTTCTTTCTAGAAAATCATTCTTTAGAAAACTAACGCTGAAATCTGTATCTAAAAACTATTTCTGAAAACTGATCTTTGTCTCTGAAAAACCTGACGTATGGGGGCGTTACGTATCGCCATCCCCCATATGCCTAACTAGAGCCAGAAGTGCAAATCCATGACTTTGGGGCGTTACGTATCGTCGTCCCCCAAAGCATGCCACTCATATCCCTGAAACTAGTGGTCTTGGGACGTTACGTATCGTCGTCCCCAAGCCACTGTACTAGAACTGGGGGTGCGGATCTATGCTACCCTACAAGCTCTTAAACTAGGATCTATGGGGCATCTGTCATCCCTAATCCTGAACTAGGATCTGGGGGCGTTACGTATCGCCGTCCCCCCAGTCCTATACATGTGCACATATCATCCGTCAATTCCAAGTCTGTCACAAGTTACATACTGAGGTGAGTTTTTCCCCAATGCCTCAAAAATCATAAAATCATACTTGGAAAATATATCTTTCTCAAACATATCTTAAAACATAATCTTTCATGAAACAACTGCAGTAAAAATCAACTAACGCCCTAAAAGCGTAAAAATAAGTCTAATATGAAAAATACGAAATGAAAATCAAGTAAAAAGGAAAGTGTCCACTCACAGGTTTAAAATTTAGTTGGCATCATTTACTCTGCCGAAGGAAATTACGATTCCTACGATGATCTATAATTGATAAACTAGATCAGAAAAATGGACTGAGAAGCATATTACGGAATCAGGCTAAATGTATCTATTTACATGCTTGTCATCATTTCCATGTATATCATATGTACACCATGATGTAATGTATTAATACGGGTTGATACGAGACCCTTATGATGGCCTCTAACATGCCAAGCTGAAACTGAGATGACCTAAAAATTATTTGGGGAAATTATGCCTTCGCCTCGCGACGCAGAACCTTGCGCGTCTCGACGCGCATGATACCAGAAACATCTGCAAAAATCCCCAGCACGCGTCGCGATGCGAACCCTTGCACGTCGCGATGCCGGCTTGTTTTCCAGAATTCTGTGCTTGTTTTCAAGGTCCATCTTACACCAAAAACACCACAAACATTTCCATAACAAAATTATTACACAAACTAATCAATTGAACTTCAAATTCACATGTTCTACACCAAGTTATCAACTTCAAACAATTTATATTATATAATACTCGTCCCTCAATTAACAGTAGTTGGAATTTCCGATCGTGACAATACGAGTCTCTCAAGACTCATGGTTCATTGGGATAAATCATCAGACCAAGTCTCGAATATGAGATGTATTATTCTCAATTGATTTTACTAATCGATCCGTGTCAGTAAATCTCAACAAGGAATTTTAGTTGAGAATATACCTATAGTAGTGACGCCTTCTAATGTCAATTACAAGCCTCGTTATAGCTGTGTGTGTATATATATATATATATTCTCGAGTCTTTGTCTAATATATATATTACTAAACCTCAATTAGTCTTAATTTAATCTAAATTAGATCGAATATGTATATAAAAGACAAGAGGTGCTACCATTAAATAGGAAATATTATGGAAAAATAATTGTTTATATTCATGAATCAATCATAAATACGATACGGATTGACGCTTAAAGCACCAATCCCAACATGTTGGATCTACGATTACTGGTATGAGTGAATTTTGTATCAGACACGTTAACACTCAAATGCTCAAACCAGTCTAAATTCAACAATATGCGGTTGAAGAAAAGTAAAGATTATCTAGTCAAATGTTGTGTTTTTTAGAGTGATGTTAAAGAATGTTTCTTTTTTTTTTTAGGATTGATTGACCAAAATCTTGTATGAATCTATTAATCTCATTTTATAGCTCCTCATTCCACTATAAATTGAGAATTAATGAGGTTTAGAAGCATAGTATTTTTGCGTCAGATGCATGTTTGACGTGTCATGCTTTCTTCTTGCATGTTTAGTTTAGTGGAGTATGATTTTGTCATTAATTCCTCTCATCGAGTAGAACATTTTCATTTTAAGATAAATGTATTATAATTAAACTTCACAGATTTTGGTGTTCCTAAATGTTAACGAATTCACTCCGGTGTTAGTTTACTATGGAGAATTATTATTTCGGCTCTCCGAAATGAATCTTCTCCGGGATGATAGTACTTCAGAGAGTTATCAGCCGTGTTATTATAATATATAATAGTTATAATGTAGTAATTATATTTTTCTTAAGAATGTTATTATGTTATGTCAAACCTCTTATTAGTAAAAAAAAAAGACTAATAATGGGAAAAAAAAAACTTAAAACATTAGGATTATAGAGAAAACAAGAAAAGTGATATGATTTTTTTTATAATGAGTTATGAGAAATAGGGATTTTAATAAATTTCTAAAATGAATATACAGTGTGTAAAGATAAGAGATAATGTCACTATTGAAGAGAGAGAGAGATTGATTTTACCTTAAGCAATTCAAAAATGACGTATGCACGTAATATTATAAATAATAGTGTACACAATTATTAGAAACAAAAAAATTATGTTTGTTATGTGGTGAAATATTTTATTGTCATGTAGTGATTTTAATTTTTTAATTTTTTTTTATTATTATGTGCAAGTATTTGTGCATGTATTTATGCAATGTTTTTGTAAAGGTCAATTATTAAGATAGGATTTGTTATTAAAGAAAAACAATAATAGGTCTAAAACAATAATCGAGTTGAGATAAAAAAAACTTAAATTTCGATCTGAGATTTGAAATTTTGAACTTTTTGATTTGGAATTCAAAATAATTTTTTTTTTTTACTAAATTTAAAAATTGGTATAGAATTTGGGTCATTTTAATCATGAATTCATAATTAGAATGAGACCTGGATGGATTGGCAAAATCTAGTCCATCCAACCGAGGACCATTTTTACTAATATATGACACATAAGTAAGGATGTCAACCAATAATTTTGGTACGGGTTTGAATATGCCAATCTCATTCACACAAATAAAAAACCAAACCGCACTCAAAACATAAGATACTAAATCCGTAATAATATGGGGTAGATTTTTAATGAGTTCCTAAATTCCAAACACTTACATGAATAAAATACATTCGATCTAAGTTAGTTCTAAATTAAAAATAAAATTTATAAATTCATTACATCTCGTTTACAAATTGCATTTGAGAAATTAAAAATTTAGCATTAAAACAATATACTCAATATATAAGTCCATCACAATTACTATTTTTTTAAAACAAAAAACTCCGAACAAAATTGCATAATTCAAAAACAGTAACCATTAGACATGCTGGGATTGGTGTTCTGAGCGCCAATCCAGATCGTATTTATAATCGGTTCATGAATATGAAAAATATTTTTTCCATAATATTTCCTTATTTATGGTAACTTCTCTTATCTTTTATATACATATTTGGTCTAATCTAACTTAAATCAAAACTAATTGGGTTTTAGTGATGTTTATATTAGACAGATCTGAGAATATATGATAGTCACACCATTACAACTGGGGATTTATAATGGACACTGAGGATGTCACTACAATGGTTTATTCTCAAACAGAGTTTCTGATCGAGACTAGCTGCACAAGTCGATCAGTGAAATCACGTGAAACCAGTATATGTCATATATACCAGAAAATGATCAAGTGGTTAGTCTCAATATACCATGAGTCTTTGAGACTCGTATATAGATATGTATAAGTTCATGAGATGAGTAGTGAACGACTCGTTAGAAATTTCTAATAGAATGTACACCTACATCAATAAGAATCTTATCGAATCGTGTAACATAATGGTCATTTGACTTGTGATACCACTGTGGATGTGTGAGTTATCCTCAATACTTTGACGGCAGTCACATCAATGATCTTTTAAGATCAGACCTATGTCTATCTGTTGGGTGTGGACTGATACTCTCGATATCATGTGATGTATCTAAAGATGATTCTTCAGTTCTGTGTACATGATTTAGGCATCTATTTCGTGATACTTTGAAATCCTTGGTTATGGCATATTGCAGAAGTGTTCTGAGTATGTATGACGAGAATAATATTCTACGACAAATAATTCATTTATTTTCAAACCGACCCATTGACTATCTATTATTTGATTGACTAATCTTTTATATAGGAATGCGTGAAGAGTCAAATGCTTTGGCGATTCCTCGTGGTGGGATGAATCAAGATACTTTTGAATGAGAATGGAATTATACACGATAAAGATTTGATTTTTTATCTATATCTCTGGTACAATTCGAATGACCTATAACAGAATGACTATACATATACGATGATCTCGACTTGTATGGTTCAGTGATGCTATATGTGATCGTCATAATTTGCGAGTAAGTGAATTACGCATATGGCGTACTGGAGCCCCCCGATTTCGTTTTTATCATGCCTATGGTTATGGTGTCCTGGAGTCCCTAGATCCGTTCTTTGGATTCAAAAGTTCACTATTTGAGATATAAAAAAAAACCCATTAAAGAAAAAATAATGTAATGTATATATCCAAATAACACACTCAAAAATACACCGTAGGCATAATAAAAATTGAAAAAATTAAAATTAAAATCATTTTATATATATATATATATAGAATGTATTTTTTAGATATACATTTTGAATATACATCTATCTTTACCCGGTGTACATCTATCATCATTAGGGAAAAAAGAGAAGTTAAAAGTGGCAAGTGTCGATGATGATGATGATTGTTGAAGGCTTCTGTCTCCAATATAGTGGGACCTTTTGTGTCCCCTAACTAATTGACGAATTTTTAACTTACATTATCATTGACAGATTTGGAACCACTTATTTATTTATTTATTTTTTAAAATAAGCATTTATATATATTATATATATATTACATTAAAACAAACACAAATACATCACAAAGTTCATCTTTGCAAGATACACATCAAGATCAATTACAGATTTTTGTATTACAATAACAATTGTTTGAACTATTTTAATCTTAGTGAAATCAGGGAAGAAGATGGTGCACCAAAATAATTTTTTCACATGCCCGTAACAAATTCGAATTGAACTTAAAATCTTTTGAACCTGAAGTGTAAAATTTAATAATTTTTCTCTCACACATGTAGTCACATAAAATTTTTGTACGGACAAACGATACGTACATTTTAACGTCAGAAAAAAGAAATGAGAAAATATACGTTCTCATATATCCATCGTATATGAAAATTTTCATACAACCCAACTAGAATATAAATAAGAATTAAATAATTATTTGAGTGAAGAGTGTGCTACTTTCCGAAAACAAATATGAATTGGTACTTAATTTTCCCCATTAAAATTAAAAATATCAACGGGTTCCAACAAATTTCTTTCTTTCTCCTCCATTAAATTTCTTCTCATTGACATTGCCATTGTTGCACTTGTTTTCCACCCTAAATAGAATATGTAAACTTCAAACCAAGAACAAAACAAAAAGAAAAAAATAAAAGCTAAAGGCATCAAAAAAGAAAAATGCAAAAAGAACAAAAAAAAAAGGTTTTTGCAAAAAGAACAAAAAAATAATAAAAACACAAAATTTTTTCCCATATTATATACATACAATACTTGTTTATTTCGCTTTCTCTTTCCTCGTGTTAGAAAATTTCTTTCAGCTTTCTCTTTATAAAAAATATTATGAGCATTATTTTTAAAAATAAAAATTAATAAATAAAAAATAAAAAAATATTATGTGTAATATTTTATTATCATATTTATATAAAATTATATTTTAATATAATACCTTATATTTTGATAAAATTTTATATTTTACTATTACTGGTAAAATGTATTACTAATAATAAAATATATATATATATATTTTTTTTTATGTATATATATTATTTCTCAATTTTATATTTGAACTCACACTGAGTGACACACAATACAAATAATCAGTATGCAAAGTGCCAATTTTGCATTTGTATCGTCATCTTCTTTTGTGTGACAGAAAGGGCATGAATTTCTTCAAGTCATGGTTTTGAGTCCTCCATCACAGCTCCACCATTGCTGATTGGTGAGTTTCAGCTGAAATTATGCTAAAGATTTTATTTTTAATCACATCCTACCTGGGTTTTACTTAGTTTACCAATTTTTTAATGTGTGATTTCAATTTTTATTTTGTTTGCAGTTATGGATTCTAATTTCTCAAGAACCCATTTAATTTTTTGTTATAAAAAAATATATAATTTTAATAGCAATTTTTAACTTAATAAATGAAGTGTGTATTTGGGATTGCTCTATTTCCTTTCTTCTATCTTTCCAGCTTCCCAGCTCTCCCATTTGTTGTAAAAGGTTATATTTTTCTTATATCTGGATTGTTCTTTTGTTTTTTAAAATTTCTGTTTCACTTTCGAGATATCCATTGGATTTTTTTAATTTTTATTTTATTTTATTTTCTCTTGTTGAATTTTGATATTTTTTGGGTGCCTATTTTTGCACTGTAACAAGGACTATGGCCTGCCTTATGACTGTTCAGAAATTATTAGTCCTTTTATCTGAATAGATCAGATGTCACAAAACTTGACATTAGTAAACTGTGGTCTTTATTTTGTGATAATGTTATGGTTTTCGGTTTAGTTAGGATTCCCATTTTGCTAGTCTTTATGAATGTTTGGACTTGGTATGGTTCCCAGATACTTTCATTCTCTATTACATACATAGTTCTTTTGTTAAAAAAATGATTTTTGATCATCAATAATGTTTTTCAAATTTGTTTCTTCGTCCAGTTTTTGTTCTGTAAACCAAGTTTCCATGGTGTAATTTTATGGAGTTTCATTCTAAATTTATTTTATTTATAGTCTAAAGTTTTGAGTTGCTTTCGAGATTATTTTGGTTCCCCATCCCTGATGATTGAAGATAATAATATGACAGTGTCTGGTCTATTTTCCAGAGTTAAAAATTTAGCGTCAAGTTAGGGTCACAAGGGCTATGCCATGTAGGAGGGTTGAAAGATGGAGAAGAACAGATTCGATTTTAGATTTCAGAACTCAGGATCATCACAGTCCGAGGAATCTGCTTTACATTCGGAAAGAAACTACTGCCATCTTCCAAATCTTCCTTCGTCAAGTCCATCACTACAGCTTTTTGCATCAGGTGGCCAGCATTCTGAGAGTAATGCAGCCTACTTCTCCTGGCCTACATTAAGTCGATTAAATGATGCAGCAGAGGATAGGACAAACTATTTTGGAAACCTTCAGAAAGGTGTGCTTCCTGAAACTCTTGGACGGTTGCCAACAGGCCAACAAGCTACTACATTGCTAGAACTGATGACCATTAGAGCATTTCATAGTAAAATCTTGCGTCGATTTAGTCTTGGCACAGCGATAGGGTTTCGTATTCGACGGGGTGTTTTGACAGATATACCAGCTATTCTTGTCTTTGTTGCCCGGAAAGTACACAGGCAATGGCTTAGTCATGTTCAGTGTCTACCTGCTGCCCTTGAGGTGAGAAATATGGCTCCTCCTTGTTTTTTTTTCTACTTTGGGTTTCTGGGGGAGGGGGACGGGGCACTGAGGACTGTTTTATATTTATAAATGCTATGAACTAGAAATATATTCAAATATTGACAGGATATAACTATATGTGTAACATAAATTTCATGGTGGTGGGGGAAGGTTGAAGTTTCCTAAACTTATGCCGTGCTGAAAATTTGGAAGTTGACTAAAAGAGAAAAAGAGGAGGTGTTCTTAAAAATATTTCAGTGTGTGATTGAGCTCATCTTTTAATTGGGAAGTTAAAATGCCTTTTTATTGCATGGAGCAGGGACCAGGAGGTGTTTGGTGTAATGTAGATGTTGTGGAATTCTCATATTATGGTGCACCTGCACCAACTCCAAAGGAAGAACTATATACTGAGCTTGTAGATGGCTTGAGGGGAAGTGATCCATGTATTGGTTCGGGTTCACAGGTATTGTCAGTATTTGCAACAATATTCTTGTTATATATGTTAACTAAATTGTGGGGATAGATCTGAAACATGTGTAGAACATCACATTATCTTTGTTTTGATTATATTTAGTTACTTAAAACAGAGTTCAGGTCTGCAGATTCTGAAATTTAGGATGTATCTTTCAAGAACTGAGTTAATTGTAATTGAAACTGTAAATACGCTTCCCTCTTGAATGTTTAGTTTACGGTGCTTTTTGCTGGATAATTTAAGTGTGTTTTGACAGAAATTTCTATTAGCTTCTTTGGCTTTATGAATGATAAATAGAAGTGAAAAGCAATTACCAGTTGTTGGAATCCGAAACTCTGATGCTTGAATATTTTTGTCTTGCTGGAAATAATGTGTGTTTGTTAATGAAGTACAATGAGTTTGAAGTCAGCTCATGGGCATGCTATTTCTAGGCTTTTGCGCTCAATATTTTGCTTTTCCGTTATCTTGATAAATAACAATTGATAGGAAGGCCTGTCATTAAGTAGTATCAGGTTCATCTTCTTGTATGAGTAAGCACATATAGCTTGAAATGGATTGACCATCCAAGAAGTGTGTATATGAACTATGTCTTGGACGTCCAAACTCCAAAGTCTGTCCATTTTCTGCAGTTGAAGTCTGGAGAGTGTAGCTATAGCTCCAGGAAATGGGAATCACCTGGTGGTCTAATTTACTATCAATATGGAAATTTATTGTTAAACAGAAATTCAACATTTATGGCAGTGGAGACAAACTAAACACCGTGCTTCCAAAGAAGATTTCAGTAGGGTTGAAATCTGTTATTTTCAAATAAATACACTATGTGCAATATGGACATAAGTGATGATACTTTACAGTTGTAACAGTGCTCAAGTTTCATTTCCAGAGCACCTTGTTTGTTTATTCCATATGATTGCTTAAGTTATTTTTTTCAAAGATGTCATCCAGAGTTGAGATAACAATTGTCAGGTGTAAAGATAGACTATTTTGTGTTGTTTTCATGTGGCACTTTGGATGATTGTCTTGTTTCACAGTGCATGAAATCTTTTACAAAAAGAGTTGAAAGTGATGTTATAGCATTACTGACCTTTGTGTTCCTTTTTCATATCATTATCTAATCAGTGTTACATTTGACAAGCTTTGGAGCAGTGGTAACCCTTTGTGGAAATTTGTATCCTACTATTTTTTATTTAATGAGATGCCCTGGACCTAAACAGTTTCCTCAAAAATCTAAACAGGATGAATTAAAGTTATACAAACTGAAAGAGGTCCTTAGAATTTACACTTTGCACCTTTTAGTACGGACTGAAATCTGTGTTTATTGTAAAATTATTCTCTTGTTAATCATAAAGGTCAACAACTTTGTCATGTTATGCGTCAACTTCGTCTGTTATGAACGAGATTTTGTTGTGATTCTCCTTGGTTTACATAAAAATCAAAACTATGCACCGATTTGTTTCTAGAGACGTGGTTGTCATCTTATGTGGAAGACCCTGACTAACTTGTACCATTGTGACAGCAAATGCTTAAGAAACACTTATATTGGCTTTTTACTTGATGCTTTTACGCTTTTGGCTTTTTTATTATGCATGTTGGGTTTGCCTAAATTTTTTGTCCTTTTCTTGTGAGCTAATAAAGAAGCCTGTAGGGTTCTAACTCAGTCGTCCAATGCTGAGTACTACTTTTGGCTTTTTTAATACGCATGTTGGGTTTGCCTAAATTTCTTATCCTTTTCTTGTGAGCTAATAAATAAGTCTGTAGGGTTCTAACTCGGTTGTCCAATGCTGAGTAATACTTAGTAAAGGATGGCACTAGGACCACCTTAGAGTGGAAAGTTTGGAAATGCATGAGTAAGGATTGAGATGATCCAAAGATCAGTAGATGATTCCAGTCATTCTATCTGAAATCTCACAGGTTATGAAATTTCTGCATAGGCAATCAGCTGTTGACATTTATTTTTTTCAAATTACTTTAATCATTACTAACTTCAGCTGTTGGCATTAAACATTCTGATGGGAAAAAAATTTCTTGCCCTCTGGATTCTGAAACATGTACTTGTTTGAACAAGAATCGACGTAACCTACGAGGGTAGCAAGGTGTTAATTGCTGCAGTTATAGATAATGCCTATGAAATTTTGGAAACATGAATTGTTCTCTCTTTCTCTCTCACTCTCTCTCTCTCTCTCTCTCTCTCTCTCTCTCTCTCTTTTTCTTTGGTTTCTTTCATGTTAGGTTTTAGGTTTAGCATTTAGAAATCTCCACTTTAGAAAGGTTATGTAAACCGGTGTATTATGTCATTATGAAAGAATGTGTAGTTTTTAGCCGAATCATGTGTAGTGTAAATGAAGCTTTTAATGTCTAATCACAATTGTCAACTTTAAGATTCACATTCTTCTTGCTTGGTACTGGTATAAATATTCTTTTTCTTGTCGTTAAAAACTGTGGCTAGAGATTCTGGACAGGTTATCATTATGTAATATACAAAGTAACTCATTCATGATAAGTATTTGGATTTGTAAAAATCACACTTGTCTTTTAAATTTATTTTGTTATTGCCATTACTTTTTTGGCATGCACAGAACTTTTTAAATTTTTTTTCCTTTGTTCACTACACTCTTCTACGCCCTGACATTGATTTACTGAAGTTGTTTGTACTTAGTTACATGTGTCTTCACCTTTTCCCTTGGAATCACATAATTCACATTGCTTCTGTTTTTAGGTTGCTAGCCAAGAAACATATGGGACCTTGGGAGCTATTGTTAGAAGCCGGACAGGAAATCAACAAGTTGGTTTTCTCACAAACCGACACGTTGCAGTTGATTTGAACTACCCGAATCAGAAAATGTTTCATCCTTTGCCTCCCAGCCTTGGACCTGGTGTTTATCTAGGTGCTGTTGAGAGGGCAACATCATTTATCACAGATGATCTTTGGTATGGCATCTTTGCATCAACAAATCCAGGTAATTCAGTTCCGGATTGTAGCAATCATTAATTTATTCCTGTATCTATTACTGAAAGTCATCAGGTATTTGCTTGTTCTCAAACCATGAATCTGGAATTGAAATTGAATCGAGTTGGCAAACCATTTGATGAGTTTTAGACTTCATTAATTTCCTTAAAGTGCAGAATGCTTGTGCATGCTTGATGCTTCAAAATATTGGGGCAAGAAATATACCTGAAATAGACTAGATTAAACTTACTGACATACTCACAAAATTGGTTTTTTATTCCCCGGTATAAAAATGTTGAACTAATAAAATAACCCGGTGAATTAGGAGTCGATCGACTGGGAATTAAATTTAGTAGAATAAAACAATACCAGCAAAATTAAAATGCAAATAATAAAGTGATGGACTTAATGAAATTAAATTCTAAGACAATAAAATTAAGTGATGAGGTTAGGGTGTCCACTCTTAATATTTCAAATATACATATATCTTATTTTTTACAATATATAAATTGTCGTTAATTTCCAGTGAGTTTCTTTATGGGCTCAATTGTGCTTAACGCTAAAGATCCACAATGGCTGACCCAATGTTTGTCTACAATGAGTCAAAATTTCCCAAATCGCTCTCTTATATAATATAGGGTTCAAGTATTATTTGTGTCTGTCAATATAAATCCATCACGACAGATTTAAGGACTGTCTACAATGAGTCAAGACTCTCACACGCATAAGAGGGGTACAAAGAGTAACTGGAAAAGAATACAATTTATTTACATATAATAGAATTAAAAATAAATCTATATTTTCATATTAAGAATTTCACCATTTTACCTCAGCAAAATGCAATTTAACTACTTATAATATGAATAAAAACACAAAAAAAAAATCATTAATAAAATAAAAAGAAATTACAACTAAAATTATAAATAGAACTAAAGAAAATAGAAACAGAGCTGATTTGCCCAGCACCTCTTCAAATTTGCAACAACTTTTTGACAAACCAAAAAGTTGTTTTATATTTTTTTACTTTCATTTTTTATTTTATTTTATTTTTATTATCTTATGTAGCAAGATCTTCGGTAAGCTCATTCAGCAGTTAATTGGAATACTGTCATTGTTTTTATGTTCGACATAAACTCGATTTTCATGCTCTTTTAGGTTTTTGAGTCTTCGGAGTCCAAATATCGCGTTCAATTTTCCATTTGGGCATCTAAAATGATATTTCACCTACACAAGAAATAAAAATGACAATAAAATTAGATAAAACATAAAGTTAATTATTATTTTACAAATGTGTCAAAATTAAGAAGGTTAATGAAACTATAAGTATAAAATAACAATTTTATTCTTCATTAAATGTAGACTTTTTAGAGTCCATCACTAACTATATTGTCTACATTGAAGGAGGGCAGCTCTTTTTCCCTGTCAGTCTACATTTTTTAAGTGTCCTCTTTCCTCATGATCATTGAGTTTCATGTTTAGCCTGACTGTTGAGCTCATTCTAGGATTTTGTGGTGTAGTTGTTTAATAGTGGTCTTTCTCTTGTATATCTGAGTAGAATGCTTAAGCATGTTTATCTGTTACTTCACATATGTGCTAATGGGTTTCACATTTTGTCCTGACCTCCACACATGGCCATTACGGTTTGGTTCCCCTGCAGAAACATTTGTACGAGCAGATGGGGCCTTTATTCCATTTGCAGAGGATTTTAATCTGAACAATGTAACTACATCTGTGAAAGGCGTGGGTGAGATCGGTGATGTTCACGTCATAGACTTGCAGTCTCCAATTAACAGTCTCATTGGCAGGCAAGTGATGAAAGTAGGAAGAAGCTCTGGCCTGACTACTGGGACCATAATGGCCCATGCTCTTGAATACAATGATGAGAAAGGGATTTGTTTCTTTACTGATTTTCTCGTTGTTGGTGAGAACCAGCAGACTTTCGACCTTGAAGGTGATAGTGGAAGCCTCATTCTCTTAACAAATCAAAATGGGGAGAAGCCACAGCCTGTTGGGATCATTTGGGGTGGCACAGCCAATCGTGGTCGGTTGAAACTAAAAGTTGGCCAGACCCCAGTAAACTGGACTAGTGGAGTTGATCTGGGCCGCCTTCTTGATCTCCTTGAACTTGATCTCATCACGACTAGTGAAGGGTTTCAAGGTTTGTTTTTCAAAACCAAAGTAGTGATCTTTTTCAGGTTAAATTGTGTTTTGGTCAATCATATAAAACCTGATTTTTATCTGATGTTTTCCAGTAACGTGAATAAATTTGAAGATATTGTAAATGCACAGTTTAGCAAGTCAGTTAAGTGATGTTCATACTCTGGAGTCTGGATATTGGTAACTAAAGAAACTGTGAAATGTTGAATTAATAATAGTAATATGTTAATTTGAATCTTGGTGCGACTTGCCATTTGAATATTTTTATTATAAAATTATCAAGTAGATTGTAAAGTTGAGAATTATGTGATGAGGCCAAAAAAAAAGTGTCGAGGAAAATGGAAAAGGAAGACCATTTTTTCTTTCTCTAGTCCCGGCATTATTACAACTTATTTGGTAACTGTTCCTGTTTTCTTCTCCATAATGTAGCTGCAGTACAAGATCAAAGGAATGCTTCGGCTATAGGGATTGAGTCTACAGTTGGGGAGTCACCTCCCCCAGAGCAGGTGCCATCTAAAGAAAAAACTGCAGAAAAGTTTGAGCCTTTTAATTTGAACATCCAGGAAGATTTGGTTGATGGTGATGAATCGGAGAGACTTGCTCCCCCATTCGTCCACATGGAGTTTCATATAGAAGATGGGATTGAACCATCTTCAAATGTGGAACATCAATTCATTCCAAGTCTCACAAGTAGATTTCCAATGCATAAAATCAACGAACAGGAAAAACAAGGGATCAAAGAGCCTCTCAGCATTGAGGAACTGCCCAGAGAAGAGATTCATGTTCCATTACAGTTAGGTGATCCCGAGCCAAAGAGAAGAAAGCACTCAGGCAATATCGAAGAGTGAAAATAGGAGAATTGCCTCGTTTGATTGGGAAGATGTCAGGCCACCACCATCAGAGGTGTTCTGTATTCTGGCTTCGGAATGTTAGTGCCTTCAAATCCACAATTGTAAGTATCTCTTAAAGTGTTGATTGCTAAGAGTAATGCCTTCAAGCATAGAGCCATAATTTTTTTTACTTTTCTTGCATGTTTAGCATAGAGAGGTACCCATGATGCATATTTATTTTGATTTGTGTAACTATATATGTATAAAAAGCACTCCTGAAAGTAGGAGTATGATGAACAGATATCAGAAGAAAATGCTTAAATCTTAGTTTTGATGAGGCATAATTGTTATTTAGAGCACTATAAATAAAAGTCTCTTATTTATGTGTTGATGATCCAAATTTGAATTGCAGATTAAATATAAAATAATGTGATTGATAATGAATAACTGATTGTTCTTTATGTTGGCTTTTTAGGGAAATGACTTTTTATCAAAACCAATCTCCTGACCAACACTCAATATCCTGCCACTTTATCATACAAAAAATATATTAGTTTACGAATCTATTAAGGAAACTTTGATTCAATTTTGAGAGAGTATTTGTAACGCTATACGATATAAGATTACAAGTGGTTGTGACTTTATATTCTATATTCCTTTTTCTTTCACGAATTTGAAATTTTTCATAATTTTATATAAAATTATTTATGATATAGGCCGGTTCTACTGGTTTTTTTCGAAAAAGTTCAACCGATCGAACCATTAACTCATTGAACCTTTTGGATCATCGGTTCAATCACTAGTCCGGTTCTGAAAACACTTAAATTCTTGTTAAAAAATCTCGAACCCATCAGAATTCGAGATTCTAAACCGTTTGGTCTGATATTCAGAATAATTTTTTGATATGATTCGAAAATCAATATGAGATTCAAGACTATTTATAATCGTGATGGATTTGAGATTGACAAATCTCTACCCGTCCGAATAAAATAAGTTAATTAATGTAGAATATGTTGGTCCAACTCCCAACAAGACCCCATTTTTTAACACGAGTAAATTCAAGAAGAGGACATGATGACAACTGAAGCAGCCCAGACCCAGAAGACACCATTTCAATTCTTGGCGGTTGTTAGCAGCAAGAAAGGAGAAGTATTGAGATAGATCTGATTTGTGAATCATCTTTTCTGGCTTGTCAAAATCCATTTAATTGATTCATATTGATACAGTTTTCTTTCTTGGATCTTGCAAATATTAATTTCCTTTTTGTTAACTAGAAAAATACTTGAGCATTAGCAAATAAATCAAACAAACAAACAGTGGGTGAATCTGATTACATCGTAATTGTCAATCACTTACATCAATCTTTCTTCAGAGTAACTGCAGCAGAAGCAAGATCTTCGGCTGTCACTGGCTTGTGTAGCTGCAAGTTCAACAAAATTTCTAACTTAAGTTGGCCAGAACAATCTAGAAATAAGCTTCAAAAATCAATTTAAAGTAATGTAATCTTCTTTTATTGCTTTGCAGCATTGATTTTCAAAAGCCAGTCATTGGTTTCAGAATTATGATAAAGATTGACTTTAACATTTGTGCACAGCAATCAGTGTGAAAGTTAAATGCGAAATTAAGCTGATCATCCATTTAGCAGACGTAATAAGTAAGCTTACTTGCATTCCCTTAAAAGTAATTAATCTATTCTCATACAGGTGAGTGTGTATAACAGAATGTCAGAAACGAACGGAGAATGGGGCATACCGGTGGGTTTGGTTTTGGGTTTGAAGTAGTCGGAAATGGCGCAGGGACCGTCGTGTTTGATGTAACAAGGGAGCTGGTGGACCTCACCACTCAAATTTTCCACCGAATCTTTATCTTCAATGTTTCGGCTTACATTTATCGAACCTCTTCCTGCTTCCATTTTTTCCCCTTTTGATCGCACTAGGCTAAACCTTGACCCTTTTCAAACGAAGCCACATTTTCCCGCGCTTTTTTTGCCTTCTAAAAATGAACGCACTAGATCATTTTTGTAGGCAAGTGATTTATATACATACAATTTACGTGCATCCGGACGATAAATTATCCACATGTACCTGATTGATTGATATGATTTTGTGACCCGCATTCACAACATAAAAATACTTTCAAATAATTGTTTTTGTGAGAATTAAAAATCCATTCTATTGAACTTTTCTTTTTATGGTTACAAATCCACCAAGAACAAGAACAAAAAAAAAAAAAAAAAAAGGTGGAAGAGCATCAACGATGGTACAAATTCTAACAAGTTTCTACTGAGATAAAGAGGCATAATAGCATTCATAAATAATAGCAAAGAACTGCTTTTATATAACAGTTACACAATTATATCCATGGATAAAAAATACAAGATACAGCAAAACATTTTCATCTAGTACAACATTTGCTGACTAATTTCTACTCTGACCTGTTGTTTACTGTTTGCATAATCTAAACCACTTCTGTAATTCAAAATCTTCTTCAACAGACAGAAATGATCCGTCTACCGTCCTCTAGCATGGAAGGATACAATGCTATTTCACCTTATCTAAAAATCATTGCTAAACCACCTAAACAGAAAACTTAGGCCTCGGGATCAGTGAAGTTTGGACTCTCGAGTTCACCCATACTTGCAGAAGCGAAAGATTCATAGGATTCTACAGTTGAGAGTGAAGAAGCAGTGTCAGCTGAGTCCGACTCTACATCATCGTTTAGGATAATATGTCCCTCATTGATATCAGAGTCATCAGACCCAGATCCTCCTAATAGAAGTTTATTTATTGCTGACTTTGCAGTTTCGACAAACCATTCGTCCTCTGGGAGTGCACTAATAAGAAAATTGTACTTTGAGTTGCTAGTAGAGAACAGAGGTAAAAACAAATTGATTCAACAATAATGGGAGTAGTACCTTGGGTCTATGCCTCTAGCAGAGAAGGTCCTAATTGCTCGAGCAATTATGGCGGATGCAATCTGGTGTACATGGCGAGATGGGTAACCCGCAAAACGTGCAATTTCAACGGTGAAGTGCATATCAAGAATGAGCTGCCAAGAAGAATTAAATGAGAGCTTGTTGGATACATAGAGAGCGAGATAGGTAATGAATTTTTCTTGGTTGCTAACTTCTAAAATACAAGTATTTTATACAAGTATTTTAAAGTGACATTCACAGATTACGGTATTTCAATTAGAAATCCATTAGTTCCTTGGAGGTTTCTCCGTTTTTCATTCCTAGTTTCACTGCTCTTATTAATTCCAAAATATCCAAAATAATTAGCCTCCTATTGCTGATGATTTCATAACCAAATAAACATATCTTTTTCATGACATCTATGTCCGATCATTCCCAATTCAATAGTTACCTAGAGATAGAAAATAAAAGACCAATGTTTGGGGAAACTATACATTTGTCATAAAGAATAAGGGTAGTTGAAATGGGAGGTAAATCATAAATCCAAAACAAACGAGTTTGGAGTCATGACAAGAACGTAACACTACCTGTTGCAACCCAAGTGGCTGAATTGGAGATGATTCATCCTCAAACACAGCCCAGAATTCCTGTTCAGCAGACAACCAAATCACAACTGTCTCTGTCAACCTAGCAAGCAAAATTTTCTGTAACTTATCTTTTCCAAGTAGCACATCTCCAGCAACAGTTGCCAACTGCTGAAGCTTTGCAAACAGTGCCTGCAACAATACCACCAAATCTCATAATAAGAACCAGATGAATGTGTTGTTTGCGAGGGTTTACATGTCTGAATGTAAACCAAATTCGTAACAACAGCTGAAGCTCAACATACTACATAAACCAAGGTGCATGGCTATTATATCCATGGGGGGACTGACCTGAGTTATCAACAATGATATGCTTTCAAAGAAGCAATGCTGATATTATGAAAGTAAATATAGAACACCATCAAAATGATGATAATCAAGATTTCCAAAATGGATAGAATGCATTATAAATAATACAACAAGAAAAGAGAAGACAATGACCACATCCAAGTGTTAGCATACAAAGGCCACACAGAAAACCTTAACTTTACAGTAAGAAAGATTACCTGAAATGGAAGTGAAGGCAGAGGATCAAAATCCCAATGCATATCCTCATTTCCACTTAAATATATTTGTCCGTTCAATCGAGTTTTTCCTTCTCTCGAATAGATGAAAGTAAGAACATATTGCCGACAAAAGTGATCTCTAAGTTTGTCAAATGATTGCTGAAGATGGCGCTTCCAATCTTTTAGTTCGGTCGTAGTGCTGGCATTATGTGAAATTGTTTCATTTCCCGCATCTTTGCTTTCATTCTTGGGATTCCATACTTTTGATACAGTATTTGGTAGAAGTTCATCCATCACTGTAAACGCTACTCCTAAGAGTGCAAGTTGCTCTGAATCTGTCTCAGCTCTAAAGGGTATGGCTTCCTTCAACTCTGTAAGGTTGTCATCATCTGAAGGACCTGGTAAGGCCCTAATCAGCGCATCCAAGTATTTATCAAACAGCTGTGAAACTCTAGTCAATACATTTCCTCCAAAATGCAAAACAACCAAGGGGGTTAGCTGCTCCAATATCTCCTGTAAAAGTTATTATTACGTTAAAATCGGCGGTTGA